>JBBMOL010000778.1:0-70598 GCA_037954665.1 Laguncularia racemosa
GGTGGTGTGAATTTGTGGGGTTGTATGGTGTAAGGTGCTGCACATTGAAACTAAAGTGTGAGTGTAAACCGTAACTAAGAAAGGAAATTGAGTAGTGAAGTTTGAAATTCAAAAACAAGCATTTAAGTGTGAAAGTTATTTAGTCTCATTACTTAAACACTTACTTAGTTGAATTCAATATCTTAACTACTTGGAAGTATTTAAATTGTACTTCATTTATTTTATTATACTTGAACTGTACAGAAGTATTTATTGTATTTGTTGCTTAATTGCACTGTGGAGTATAGGGTTGTAAAGTAGTGAACAATCATGTCAAGTGAAATGTTTTTGTCAACTAATGTATTACGCCGGGCTTTGACTTCTTTCACAACTAAGGATGATGAGTAGACGGAAAATTTGTTCCATACTTCTTGTAAGGTACAAGGTAACTTGTGTGTCATTATTGTTGATGGTGGTAGTTGTATAAATGTTGTGGTAGCATCATTAGTATCGAAATTAAAACTTGTCACTACCTCACATCCTAAGCCCTATAAATTATATTGGTTAAGTGATCAGGGAAGTTTACATGTGACCCAAAGAGCTAGGGTACATTTCAGTATAGGGGATAAATACTATGATGAGATTGAATGTGACATTCTTCCTACGTGTGCATCCCATATATTGCTTAGCAAGCCATGGTTATATGACATGAAGGTCTTACATGATGGCTTCAGGAATACATATGTATTCTAGAAAGAAGGTAAACGTATCATTTTGAATCCAATGTCACCTTCAGAGGTCCAAGAGGTACATTAATAGATTAGTAGGCCATCAGAGATAAAAGGGGGTCCCGTGTAAGCTAATAAATCTAAGGGAAGAAAGTATTATTGATGGGACAAGGTGAGTTAAAGAAAGCTATATCGGAGGAGGTTCCAATATACTTGCTGCAGTTGAAATATGCTCTAGGGATGGAGGAACATCAGCATCTACCTTCTATAGTATCTCAGGTATTAAATGAGTACAGTGGTCATTTTACTGATGATTTGCTAGCAGGTTTACCGCCTTTGAGAGGAATAGAGCATGCCATCGACCTCTTGCTAGGGTCAGTTTTACCAAATCGACTTACATATCACATGAATCCCAAGGAGGCTAAAGAATTGAAATGTCAGGTGGATGAGTTAGTCAAATGAGGATTTTTTAGAGAGAGTCTCAGTCCTTATGCTGTTCCAGCCCTTCTTATTCCTAAGAAGGATAGTACTTGGAGAATGTGCATTGATAGTCAGGCCATCAACAAAATTACAATTAAATACAGGTATCTTATTCCTAGACTTGATGATATGTTGGATGAGTTGCATGGTGCATAGGTATTCTCTAAGGTAGATTTTAAAAGCGGATATCATCAAATTCGGATGAGAGAGGGAGATGAATGAAAACCGCTTTTAAAACACGCCATGGACTATATGAATGGATGGTTACGCCATTTAGCTTGAATAATGCTCCTAGTACATTTATGAAATTGAATAGTCATGTAATGAAGGAGTTTTTAGGTAAATTTGTTGTTGTTTATTTTAATGATATTTTGATATACAGCAAAAGCCTAGAAAATGATGTAGAGCATCTTCAGGCGGTGTTTTTGGTTTTGAGGGCACAGCAGCTGTTTGCAAATCTCCAAAAATGTTCCTTTTACCAAAACAAGGTAGCATTTTTAGGTTTATTGTATCTGGTTCAGGTGTCAAGGTTGATGAGGAGAAAGTGAGGGCAATTAGAGAATGGCCAACACCAACCTCAGTCGTGGAGGTAAGGAGTTTCCATGGAGTAACATCCTATTATAGGTGCTTTTTCCATAATTTTAGTAGCATTGTTAGTCCACTAATAGAACTGACTAAAAAAATGTTACTTTCATTTGGGGTGAGAAGGCCCAAAAGAGTTTTGAAGAGGTAAACGAAAAACTTACTTATGCTCCAATATTGGCTTTACCTGATTTTGAAAAGGTTTTTGAGTTAAAATGTGATGCTTCTAGGATAGGGATTGGTACTGTATTTATGCAGGAAAAGAGGTCTATAGCCTATTTTAGTGAAAAGTTGAGTAATGCAACTTTGAACTATTCCATCTATGATAAGGAATTTTATTCCTTAGTGAGAGCTTTAATGACGTAGCAACATTATCTTCTTCCGAGAGAATTCATCATCTATATAGATCATGAGTCACTAAAGCACTTCAAGGGTCAGCAAAACCTATATAAATGGCAAGCCAAATAGGTGGAGTTTTTGGAAAGTTTTGCATATGTGATAAAGTACAAAAAAGGTAATTAGATTATGGTTGTTGACGCTTTATCACGCAAGTATGTACTTATCACTTCTCTTTAATCGAAACTGCTAGGTTTTGAATTATTAAAGGAACAGTATATGCATGATGATGATTTTAGAGCAATTATTGAGAAATGTTTAGAGGGTAAGATGTTTGAAAGGTATTGCATGATTGAGGGGGTTTTATATAAAGTTGGGAAATTGTGTATACCTTATGAGTCTATGAGGGAGTCATTGGTGAGGGAAGCACATATAGGAGGATTGTCTTGTCATTTTGGCGAGAAGAGAGTCGTAGCTATGTGATAAGATCACATTATACTTATATTTTTTTTATTTATATTAAATTTATTTCAATATCATAAGAAAATATAAAGAAATGGTACTTAATGGTGTTTATTGTGAAAATCCAGGTTTTGAGGACCTAAAAGTAAATTACAAGTTAATTGGAAGAGTTTTTCACAAAATTGAAGAAGTAAGTGAAGGATTGAATTGAAGGCCGTCGGCCTTGAGCTAGCCTACATTAAACCGGCCTAGAAAGAAACATCAAAGCCGCCGGCCTTGAGCCGGCCTACATTCAAAGCTGCCAGCCTTGAGCCGGCCTACATTGTTCCTTAGATATCCATTGCGAAAATCTATCCAAAATCTTATCTTGATTAATTTGCTGACTCAATTCCTCATTAGATCAGCCTTATCCTCCTCCTCTTTGGATTTATAAATAGACCCCTTGTGTGAACCTTGAGGGCATCCTTTGTTTTTAGATCTTTTGATTTATTAGAATTCCTTTGGGAGCTTAGGATTTTATCTTCTCTTTAAATTCTTTTACATTTCATGTTATTCTAAATTTTAGTTTGAAGAAAGAAAGTTATTGAAGTTTGCTTTCAATTGAAGAACTTTAGGAATCATTTCGGAAGATTGGAGTTTTACAAACTTTTGAAGATTATAGCAATTGTTTCATTTATTTAATTTTCTTCTATGGCATTTATCAGTTTATTTTTATTATTTAATATGAATTCCATTGCACTTATTTACTTCAATTGTTCTTATGCAATCTATACCATAATGTTCTAAATCATCCTTGTGGGAAACATGATGAAGCCATAATTCAAACTAAAATGATCATTGTATTCATGTTATAGGACATATAGATGATGGGTGTCGAATCCAACAAAAATAAAACCTACTCCTAGACAATTATATGATTTGCATATAGTGGTGAGTAGGGTCGAATCCACAGAGATTGGTTAAATTTATTTCTATTCAAGGATAATAACAGGGAAAAAGGAAAAAGGGGTGGGGGGGTGTGTTTGTTTGTGAATCAAATAAAGTTAAAATAATATTAGAAAGTTGTATATTGATAAAAAGCCTAGCCAAAGGAATCAAGATAGTTTAATTCTAGGAATTGATCATCGATGCAAATGTTTTCTATTCTTATTCCTAGATAAACTGGTTATGGTTATTAACAAGCTCTAACAACCTATCTCTCCTTACTTCCTCGATAACCTCAGACAAGCGCTTTGAATTATTTCTCTTATTGATTAAACAACCCTAGACAAGCGCTTAGGATTTAATCTATCAATAGCATTAAGATCTAGAGAGACCACCAATTCATGCTAATAGATTATAAGATAACCTATTTAAACATAAGCACACACCTCCATAACATGAATTCGATCATCTCTTTTATAACCAAACATGTTATTGCGTCACTAAGACTAGAACAATCAAACAATTACGGATTTCACGTGCTAGTTGACAATATATTAACTTGCTAATTGAGTAGAAGAGCTCTATTCATACCAATCAACAAAGATAATAATGACAAAACGAGCAGAAGATATATGAATACCCGAAAACAAAGAATAGATTAAATACAAGTCAATTAGACCTCACAATTCGTGGAGAATTAAACATCTATAATCCTTTGGCTAGAAAAGTAGCTTAGCTACTCATGTTCATCAATAAAACGAAAAATAAAAATAAAAACATAACAAGCCTCTGTTTCTGGCTGCCTGCTCTGCCTCCTCCTTTCCTTCTTTCTCCAAGGTGATTCCAGATTCAAAGATTCAAAAGTTGTCCTAACCGTCTAAGGTTGGTGCTATTTATATTGTTAGGGAGATGACATGTGATCTTTTGCTAGCAAGATACGAAAATATCTTTCCTTTTCCAAGTAGATTTCGAGAAGTAAATGTTCGTCCGCCTGGCACGCGTTAACACACGGCCGTGGGTCAAGTCGTGCCATCCTCTATGCATATTTCATGTATCATCTTTCGTGTCCAGTGTGTACCACGGCTCCACCCATGGCTAGATTTCCAACTGTGCCTTATTCTGTGCATAATCAATAAGTCTTCATCCGTGCCCAGTATGTACTACGGTTACACACACGGCCAGATTTCAAGCCGTGCCATCCTCTGGTTGATGTTCCACAATTTCTTCTCCTTGGCACGTTTAGCTTCCACCACGGCTCCAAGCATGGTTTCTCCCACGGCTGCCACCATGGCCGTTCCCTAAGCCGTGTCTCTCTCTGTTCAAAGTCCACATTTCTGTCTTCTTGTCCAGTGTGTAACACGGTTTGAACCTTGGCCGTGCCTCAAACCGTGCTTCCTCCGGTGGTGTAATTCCTTGTCTTGATCCAAGTTGTAGATGACTTCTCTAAAATACTTGAATTAGCATCCTTGACTCCATTTAACCTGATTTATCACGATGATAGAATTAAAGTACCATTTCCTTATGATTTCTATAAAATCAATAATAATTTAACACAATTTATACTATAAAGATTGAGTATAAAATGGCTCTATCAATAGATATACAGAATTTTCATATAAGAAGTCCTGCTATGAATGGTATGATTTTAATTGAAATCAATGCATAGGAATTTAAATGACTCGAAAGAGAAATTTAGGTTTTTTCAGGAATTCTTAAGTAAGATTTAATAATTCATGCGGAAGCAGCGTTATTGAATTTTATTAGAAATTGACCTAAGTGTTTCATGCAATATTTTTATTAAATCTTTCACTAAGGGATTAGGAGAAATTATTTTAAAGATATTAGGCAATCATATAATTGGGAAATTTATGATTGTGAATTAGAATCCTCTATTGATTTTAATTAGCGGGAGCTATTAAATTAAATTGGGGTAATGTTACTTTAAAACTTGAAAAGGGATTAAGGTTTTGTCAATTTCTTGTGAAAATCCATATAGCTATGAGTTATTATAACATGAAGGCAATATGATTAGTAGAATTAGGGTGGATTCTAATTTCCCACCATCAATTCATCGTTTTTCAAACACAATTCCCTTTTTGCGTATTTAGTATAATTCATTCGATTTTCATTAAATATCATTGCCTAAATAATAGTAGAAATTGATATAGGTCTATTACTTAATCAATCTTCGTAGTTCGACACTCTTCTCTCACTATATTACTTGATCCGATCTAGTACACTTGCCGGTATTTATTCACACTCATTTTATATCTCTTTTTGCGTGGACCACTATGTTAAAAAAAAAAAATTATTGGAAGGGTATGATAAAGGATGTTCATAGGATATTAGAAATGTGTGGAGTTTGCAAGAGGGCAAAAGGAAAGAAAGGCATACAAGGTGAACTTATACCTACCAAACCCTGGACTAATATTAGTATAGATTTTGTGTTGGGTCTGCCTAGGATGCAAAGGGAAAAGGATTCTATTAGGGTGGTTGTTGATAGATTCAACAAAATATCCTATTTTGTGCCCTGTCACAAAATAGATGATGCCCTTTTTATTGCTAACCATTTTGTATAGGAGATTATCAAATTGCATGGTGTTCCACATAGTATAGTGTCTAACAGAGACACTAAATTTATAGTTTCTTCTAGAAGGCACTATGGAGAAGACTTGGTACTTATCTATGGCACCTCCTGCCATCCATAGACCAACGGCTAGACTGAGGTTGTTAACCATACTATTGGCACCTTACTCTGAGCAACGGTTGGCAAGAATCTTATTGATTGGGACTTGTGTCTTCCCATTGTCGAGTTTTCTTACAACAGGTCTACTCATAGTTCAACTAGTAAGTCTCCCTTTGATGTTATATGTGGCTATAATCTTACTGTTCCATTGGATCTTATAGTAGGACCAGCAACAAAGGAAGAGAGCCTAAGTAGAGTGGAGTGAGCTAAGGAGATCTAGCAGCTTCATGAGAAAACAGCTGAACGCCTTCAGAAGACTCAAGAGCAGTAGAAACTTCAAGGAAATAGGCATAGGAAAACCAGCATTTATAATCAAGGTGACTTAGTCTAAATTAATCTTAGCAGAGACAGGTTTCCACATAAGAAGTAGCAGAAGCTATCACCCAAATCAAATGGACCACTCCGAGTTGTTAAGCGCATCAACAATAATGCCTACAGGATAGAGCTACCAAGAGAGTATGGTGTATTAGCAACTTTTAATGTCGCAGATCTGTCACCATATTTTCCAGATGATGTTCATGAAGACACATCAGATTTGAGGTCAAATCTTCCTGAAGCTTGAAGAGATGATAGGAATCAGATTCTCACAAGACTAATCACTAGAGCCTGAGCTAAGGGCTTATAAAACCTAGCTATGAGGATCCTCTATAAACAACTAAACCCTGAGGATGTTAATTTGATATCCACTTTTGTATCAAATAATTGTTGTGCATTCCAATAGGTACATTTATCGGTTCTACAGGATGGTGAATAAATATACGCTAAGGATCAAATTGGAGATATTCTCGGACTCACATCCGACGATCTGTAATGAACTCAATATTACTTGAAGAACCAACTCTTTAAAAACCATCTTTTGTACTTATAATTTTATTATTGAATTGGCATTTTGTATTCATTTTTAGGACTTTGTGATTTACTTGTAAAGGGGTGCTTATAACCGATCACCTAAGTGGCTTAGTTTAATTTTCATATGATTTTACCCTAATAGGAGCAAGTATAAATACTTTCTGACTAGGGTTTGTGAGGGGACTTTTTAAACATTACATTTTGCTACCCATTTTCATGTGAAAGAAAGGGTTTATCTTTATTTTTATAAGACTCTTATCAACTTTTTCAAGGGTTGTAGCGAGTGGAAGCTTGAGGATTTGTGAGTAACATCAAATCCCTTAAGTTGATTCCAATTTCATACTAGTATATCATATCTAGTGCGAATTAGATTGCTCTTGTTAAGTTCTTATTTGCACACAATTTAGAGTTCTAAATCTATTCTTGGATTCACACCATTTTAGTGGAAATAGATCCTAAGTGTGTTGTTTAATTATACTATATCTGAATTACTAGTGATTATTATTTGCATGGATATCACTTGATCTTTAGGGGTTTTAGAGTGTGTTGGAGTCACGCATTCTTGTGGCTTGTTATATGATTCTTCAATTGTCATTGTTTAATTGCAATCATCAATTAAAGCACATCATTAAAGGTTTAGGTTCAAATACTTGGAGCCCCACTATTTTCTGCACATTGAATGTCATTACCACTACTACCACCATTATTGCAATAACTGCCATCAACATAATACTAGCATCACATCATCATTCACTAATCACCATCACCATATTTTACCACCATGTCACCATCATTAGTGTAGTATTTGTACATAACAAATAATATATAATATAAAAAGAAAATAATATATTCTTATATTGTACTTAGCATACCAAACAAAGTACAAAAATTTATAGTACGCTATATTCCTTATAATATGTTGTGTTGTTCATTGATTCCTATAGTGTACTGAAAAGTAAATGCTACCATAGAAAAACTGCATTGCATATATAATAGTTTATTAGGGTAGAAAAGGAGCTTTTCGGCTTTTATAATAGAACTATAAGATCTATTGCCAAACTACCACCTTTATTTTTAGATCATTTGAGTAAATGCTATATGTTGTTGGATTTCATTTTCAATGAATTCTACTTCTTATTAAGGGACCATGCACATTTAAATGTGGATAATGTCACAAATACTATTTGAAATTTGAATGAAAGTTCAATTTTCTACTTGAAATTTAAAATTGCTAAATTTGATACATAATTCAAAGTTTTCACATCATCAGCACTACCTATGTTAAATCTTGTAACGATCATCTATCTAGTCGTGTCCTCAACCATTATTAGTATGATATATGTCCCACTAGTTTAAAGAATGCCACACTAGTACTATTGGCTCCAATTGTTAAACATGGTGGAAGGGCATTATTTTTAGCTCTATATTGTCCGATGTATTTTTGTGTCTTTTCTATTTCTTAATTACTAAGTCTAAGGTGTGTAAAAACAATGGCAAGTTGGCAATCTCTAAACTAGTGGAACATATATTGCATTAATGATGGTTAAAGGATATGATTGGATAGATAGTCATCATAAGATTTAATGCAAATAGTAGTGGGGACATAAAAATTTAAAGTTGGATACTAAATTTAGTAAATTTAAACTTTAGATAGTAAATTAAATTTTCATCTAAAATTCCAATAGTAATCATGACATTGTCCCCATTTAAATATATTGTACGTATATTTTATAGATTATAGTGGTATATGATTAAGGACATAGTTTTTAAAGGGTAAAAATTTAAGAATCCCCATCACATTATTGTTAGCATAATCTAGCATTCCATTTAAATGGCACCATTAAGAAAGTATGTATAAGATCAGATCAAGTTCATAGGGTGTAGCATTGTAAAGCATGCCGTAGACATACTATTTTTACCTCCTTTTGATTAGTTTTCATAAAACTAAAGTGAAGTTTATGAATAAAAAGGAAATAATAATAATAATAATAATAATGCATAAAAAATAAAAATGAAAAAGGTATAAAAATAAAAAATAAATAAATAAAATAAAATAAAAGTAAAGAAGAAAAGAACGGAAATAATAAATAAAAAATAACGTTAAAAATAGAGTAGAAAATTTAGATTGGATCTTTTAGGCCAAGTTCAAGTCTAACTAGTTTGAATAAATTGCAGCCTATGTTTTGTTTTAGAAAATAAATTTTCTTTGCAATACCAAAACAAGAAGTTACTCAGTCCAGCTAGTCAAGTCCTTACATGTACGCCCCATCAGTTGTCTCAGAGTTCGCGGGTTCGTACTCTCCGTTGTTCATTTTTATTTTTATTATTTTTGCATTTGGCCTGGTCACGTGCACCCTTCTCCAAGCTTCAGACAGACGAGCAGAACATGCGCGCGAGGATCCAGGCTAAATCGGAGCCGTTTTCATCAAATTTATCAACTAATAACTAAAAGTCAGATTTAAACTAAAGATTTGTATCGATTCTCTTTAGATTAGATTAAATCCGAGTAGATAAAATTGGGTTTTGCAAGTTTCAACTATGGATTCGATTCTTATCTGCTTTAAACTTATCGAAGTCGATTTTGCGTGCCTATAAATGGATCAAAGCTCCCCGAGCACAGAATAGAACCAGAATCACTCAAATTTCGCACCAATCAGATCACAACACAACTTTTTCTGTGTAGCTTTCCATGGCCGAAAACAGCGAGTTCTCTCTAGGATGATTAGTCATATAGACAACTTCCACTTGAGATTTGGGTGTCAAAAGATTCCTGGCAATCCATAGATTAGGAAAAACGGAAGTTTTATGTTCAATCATTCGTTGATTGGAAGGATCGAAGGATCAAATTCGTTCACCACTAGGCTTCGTGAACTACTGCCACCGCACCACTCGAAGCGTATCCTGCCATCACGGGACTCGTCACCCCCAGCACAGGTCATCCTACGCCTCTAGGAGCTCCAACAACCGCCATCAACGCCCAAACGAGCTTTACAAACCCACTGTCCTCATTCTGTCGCTTGTGCGTGCAGGAGAACAGACAAACCCGTGTGGCTCGCACCGGTGACCTGACTGGAGACCCGGGCCAACCCGCTATCGATCCGAGTGCCTGACCTGAACCGCGTGCCTGCCCTTACGTGTCTTGGTAGCTAGTTTTTTTATTATTGGTTTTGTTACTAGCTTAATAGCCTTTTATAAAAATAAATAATTGATTGCTCTATTTCACATCCGTACTGTATGATAGGACAACATATTTCCTTATTAATGCATGTTTAGTACAAACAATTACATGATCGTTAAATAATCCATATTTGATATGTTTACATGATTAACATAATAAATTAATATAATTACATGATTAGTATATTGGGCCAACCTACCTACATGCTCAATATAAATAATCAATATAATTGTGCACTATTTGCGGGATTAAAATAATTTCTCAATTATATTTGCATGCTAGGTTTGATTAAATTGATATATTAGCATGTCGAGTCTATTTTCTGCATAGTTAATGTCCATTGTAATTATATGAGTTGCATGTTTGCTATTAATTACATAATTAAGTTGTCACGAATCTTTATTGCATATTGTGTCATGGTTACATATTGTAGGTTCCTTCCTGAACATGATGATTGTATTTAGATTTTTTTACGTAAATAAAAATAAATAAATAAATAAAGGATAAAAACGTATCCATAAATAAGATGTCTTTAGGAGAGAACTATTGTATAAGCTCTAAATGTTGCAATGTAACTATCAAGTCAATTAGGTTTCTAAGTAGTTTAATTATTTTTTAATAAAAAAAATAGAAATAATAAAATGATTCATTAACTAGGATATAGTTTTATCACTCAAGTGGTGTTTTGAAAATAAATACAAAAATAGAAATAGTATTTTATCACTTAGAAAAAAATGGTTTTTAGAAAATAAAAATCCTTAATTGGTATTTAAAAAAATTAGGTCTCTTAAGATTTTCAAAATTGGCAAATAAAAATTAGGGTCTTTTGAGATTATTTCTAAATAAAAGCTAAAATAATAATAAACATAAACCTGACTTGTTTTTACAAGTAAACTTAACTAGCACACTAAAGTTTTTTCTTTTTTTTTTTTAAAAAAAAAAGCAACTATGGCTGATTAATTTCGAATGGTAGATATGTAGGCACCTATGAGGCAACTAATACATACCCATGCTAAGCAGAAATTTTTACTTTCCAAATTAATTTTTCAAACTCAGTCTTACTTTCTTAAGGAGCTATTCATCTTGAAGATTTAACTTCCTTTCATGAGAAGTCAAGTTTCTTATTTCTTAAAGATACAATTGCTATCTATTGGAGCAATAATTCCTCATGTATGAAGATTTTGATTTTTTTTTTTTTTTTAACTATGAAACTACAACTTTTTGAGAAGGGAGGCATTGGATTAATATAAAAGGAGTATGAAATTCTGGCTACAAATAGAGATAGTCTTAGATTAGTACTAGCATGGTGATATGATTTATTGTTATCTCTGTTTTATTGATATTCTTCTTTATGTGCTATTTTTATATTTTCAATTCTTAATTTCAATATGATACTAACTTAATTTTCTTTTTGTAATCGAGTATGATGAACTTTAGAATAAACAAGTAATTTTCCAATTTATTATTCGATGAAATTATTATTGTTCTTGTGATCCAATTATGTATCCTTTGTTGTTTTCAAATTAATATTATCGGCATATTAGTTTAAAGTGTGATTTCTTATATAGAGATTGGGTGATCCTATACTTGAATAGATATAGCATAAATGGAAGGAGTTGCACATAATCTTAGAGATGAGAAAAAATAAATCTTCTAAATTAAGGTCAAACCTAATAGTGGAATTCATAGATTGAAGGTAATACTATTCTAGGGTTTTAATAAGGAAGAGATTCCAATGAAACAATTTGGAATTAGAAATTAATAGACTTGAGAGAGTTATTAGTTCAATATAAGAATTCTTATGGTTTAAGAATACAAAAATAGAATTGAATAATAATTAGTTAATTACATTAGTAATTCTAAGGGGATTCAATATCCAGGTACATTTTTAATAAGTGTTGTTTTCTTTAAATTACTTGTTATTTTTCTACTTACTTCACTCGATTGTGCATATTAGATAATAGGAGAAGGGCTAATACTAGTAATCATAAATCTTGTGGGAACAACACTTGATATTATTATCCACTATATTATAAAATCAATAGGTACACTTGCCTATAAGTTTAAGATAGTAGAATAGACTAATATTAAGTGTTTGGCACTGTTATTGGGGATTAAGACATTAGCAACACCTATATCTTATAAATTTAATCATTATTTCTTTTATTACTTATCTATTAATTTCTATTTTCTATAGTTTTTATTTTTCTTCTTTTGTTTATGCTAAGGAGATGTCATAGATGAAATCGAAGATATTAGGTTCTAACTCAAGAATTTGACTATAATCAATCTACCAACATGGCCAATGAGCAAGATAATATAATGATGTTTGAATATGTAAGACTATCATTGACAAGAGCTAGTTCAAGTGTTGTTAAGCTTGCAATTGTATCTAACAATTTTGAAATTAAACCCAACGTTATATAGATGGTATAACAATTTGATCAATTTGATGGTTTATAGGACAAAGATCTAAATGCATGTATTGCAAGTTTCTTAGAGATCTATGCCACCTCAAAATCAATGAGGCCACAAACAATGATATTATGTTACCACATTTTCCTTTTTCTTTGAGAAATATAGCTAAATAGTGGCTGGATTCTCTTTCTAGAGGTTCAATCACTACATGGGACCAAATGGCAAAGAAATTTCTTACAAAGTATTTTCCATCAGCTAAGATAGCAAAAATATGAAACGATATCTTTTTTTTTTTTTTTTTGCAATATGATACATGGGAGAGATATAAAGATCTACTAAGAAGATGTTTACACCATGGTCTTCCATTGTGGATGCAAATCGTGACTTTTTATGGGGAACTAAATCAAACCACTAGGTAGATGATTGATGCAGTTGTTGATCTTATTAGACTTGTTATAGCAATTACTATATGCGTTCAATTGATCCACATTTAATTTCTTGTTGAATAGTAAAAAAAAAAATCTTAAGATTCTTGGCAATAGGTATGTTAAAGACCCAGAATTCATAATTATGTTGATTAAAGTGTCAGGGAAACTGTTTTGACTTATTGAATTGTTGATTCCAACAATAAAGTAATATGTTGGAATCTGCGGAATGACTTCTGATTTGTTGTTTAGTTTTAAAAGAACTAAGGAAGAGATTATGAGTGGTAAAAGGCAAAAGTATTGAGATCATTAGAGTGCGCAAAAGCCAATTAAATCTTGTGAGACATAAAACACGAGTGATTAGAGAGAGATTCAATGATTGAGTAGAAAAATGCGTGAGGAAGTGATTCAGTGAGGATCTATACTTTCTATTATCATCTTTTTTTTTTTTTTGTTGTAGAAAACATGTCTAATAGAAATTCTCCTAATAGTGTGATGGGTGGTGTTGACATGAAATTGATCATGGAGACTTTGATTGCTATGATGAGGAGGATGTTTAGAGCAAAGATAGATCAATTTCATAAGCAGATGAAGCAGAATTTTAAGCAGTCTTGGATTGCTTCTCTTGGATGTAGGAGGGATAAAATGCCTATAAGGGTAGTGTGTATAGAGGAAGATGAGTGAGGTAGAAAAGGGTCTGCAGCTAAATCGGATCAGGTCTCTTTCATGGGTTAAAGGAGGAATATAGGAATAAGTAAAGGAGTTAGGAAAGAAGAAGATAGCAATCTAGGAAATATCAAGATAAAAATTCCTTCTTTCTAAGGGAAGAATGATCCTAACGTCTATCTTGAGTGGGAGAAAAAGGTGGAACTGGTTCTTGACTATCATAACTAGTCTGAAGTTAACAAGGTGAAATTGGCTACGATAGAATTTTCTAACTATACTATAGTTTGGTGGGACCAATTGTTATCGAGTAAGAGGAGGAATATAGAGCCACCAATAGAGACTTGGAAAGAGATGAAGAGGGTATGAGGAAGCGGTTTTGTTAATGTTAGGGGAGAATGTTAAGTTCTCGAATTTAGTTTTGATGTTAACAAAAGAGGAATAATGTGTAATGAATTTTTAAGCTTGTCAGAAGCCGTTTCAGAAGATAGCAACGTAATTTTTCTAAAGTTGAACAAGGAGACAGAAGCTTGTTCAGAACCTTCAAAAGTGTTATATAAACTATTTTTGTTCTAATAGAAGGTGTTTCAGAAGTTGTGTAGTGTATCCGTAGTTATCGTGTTAACCTTTTAGAAGCACTTTCAGAATCTTCATAATAGGAGAACAGTTAACAGGTTTGCTTCAGAAGTACTTTCAGAACCTTTCATGTCTATTACGAATTTTTCCAAATTATATTCTGAATTTTATATCGATAGTTTTAATAAATTTTAAGGCCTAGCTCCATGTGTCAAGTATTTTTGGGTAACATACTTGATGTGTTTTACTAAAGTTAGATTTTATATCAAGGGTTTTTTAATTTACATAAAGTTTTACAAGATTTTATTCAAAGATTTCATTTTATGATAAAGTGAGATCATATAAGATTTACAAGTTTTATCCAGATTTAAAGTTGGATATTTGTACTATATTTTAGGAGATCCAGCAGTTACAAAGATAAGGATAAGAGATATGGTTGTTATATCAAGATATGGTTCCACAATGTGAGGGATATCTTGAACAAACTTGATCCAAGAGATATATCCAAAGAAGATCTCGGTCAAACTAATTATCTAAGCTTATCCTTATCAAGAATATCACGGAATGCAGATCTTCTCCAATAGATCCAACTTATTTTTGAATTGAAAATTCAAAAATAAATTCAAGATTATCACGTGGAAAGTAGCCGTTATGTTTTCTCCATATATAAAGTGTTTAATTCAAATGAAAAAGGTGTGAAGAACGTTGAAAAAAAAAAACAGAAAAAAGGAACGTTGTTGAAAGAAAAATACACACGAGAAGAAAAGACTCATACATCTTCAAGCAAAAATCTTTACATATACATGTGATCTAGAGGAAATCTAATATTCCTCATTGATGTTGTTGAAATTCCTTTCATGAATAAGGAATTGTTTGTTGTTTCATCACTGTAGTTGAGTGATTAACTTAGTGAAGAAGCTAGAAAGACTCAACAGTGAGACTTTGCCTTGAAGAGGCTTATGTTGTATATCTTCAATTTGTTGATATAGTGAAACACAACCGGTATAGACAACCGGGACCCCGGCATGGAGTTGGAAGAGAGGACTGACGCTCGAGGTGGAACCTCTATAAATATCTGAGCATTCTATTCTTCTCTACTTTCATTTACTGCACATTATTGTTCTTCATTATTGTTATTCACGTGATTTTATTAGTCAAGAGTTTTAGTTGATTTGCGAAAAAAGTGAAATTTTAAGTAAATAATCAATTCACCCCCCTCTTGATTAATCTAATTGGGACCAACATTTGGTATCAGAGTAGGACCAATCTATTTTGAGTGATCCAAAATGGTTGAAAATAATGATGCAATTAATCGAGCTCCCTACTTCGATGGCTCAAGCTTCTCATATTAGAAGATGTGTATGAAAACTTACATTAAAGCTAATGATTATGATTCATGGCAGGTCATTTCACTTGGAGACAGTTTGATCACCTTGAACGGAGATTCAACCTTGTCAGATTCGGAGAAGAAAATTATTGAGAAGAACAACAAAGCAAAAAATTTATTACTGACTACAATTGCTCCATCAGAGTTCTATTTAATATCATCGTGTGCAAGTGCAAAGGAGATTTGGGATATCCTATCCGATACATATGAAGGGACTGATACCATCAAGGAAACTAAGATAAATGCTTTAATTCAACAGTATGAATTATTTAAGTTTAAATCTAATGAAGATGTCAAAGATGCTTTTAACAGGTTTACAACTATCACAAATGAGCTTGCATCACTTGGAAAGAAACTTCCAGATCCAGATCTTGTGAGGAAAATGTTGAGGATATTGCCACCATCTTGGGATGCAAAGAAAACTGCTATAGAGGAAGCTCAAGACCTAAACAAGTTAACTCTCAATCAATTAAGAGAAAAGCTCATGGCATATGAGTCACACATAAAGACCACGCAAAGAGGAGAAGACGGTACCAAAGGAATTGCATTTAAAGTCAAGGAAATAAAGCAAAATGAAACTGAAACAGATGATAGTGACGGTGAGAAAGAAGAGGACATCAGTCTAGCACGTAGACTCAAAAGGCTGCTTAAGAAGCAAAGAGGTAAGAAGTTTAATGTTTTCAAGAAAAGTACTGAATATAAGCATAATGATGCAGGAAAAGCGTACAAAGAGAAAGAAAAGAAGAAAGAGAAAAGGGAGATTCAATGTTGTGAATGCAAAAAGCTAGGACACATCAAATACGAATGTGCAACACTGATCAAGAAAATGGAAAATTATAAAAAGAAAAGTCGAGCAATGCTAGCAACATGGAGTGATTTAGAGGATACAGAGACAAATTCACAGGATTCAGAAGAAGAAGAGGATGAGGCAAATCTGTGCGTAATGGCTAGTTCTGAGGTACATTCTGAATTTGATGAAGATGTAACTGAAACTGACATGCTAGTAGAAATGGGTAAGCTATTAAAGGCACTAAAAAGGGCTGATGCAAAATTAGCTAAGTATGAAAACGAAATAAAAGCTCTTAAGAATGAAAAGGAGGCAGTAAAGCAAACAAATTCGTTACTTGCGGATGAAAATGATATCCTGAAACAAGAAAATGAATCCATGCATGTGAGTATAGAGAAACTAAGAATAGAAAATCAACTACTTGAAGCAGAAACAAGTAACATGAAGGTAAAGATTGATGAACTGTCAAATTCGTTGAAAACTACCTTTAAGAAATTTGATGAAAGTGATAAGAAATTGACCATGTTAATTTCTTCACAAAGAGTTTCGAATGAAAAACATGGGTTAAGATATGAGCATGGTTCGAGTTCAAAATCAAATCAAAATACAGTTTTTGTTAAAGCTAAGCAAGTCTTAACTGATAAATTCAAAAGTAAAGAGTACATTTCGAATACAAATATTGTTAAAAGAGGAAATACTAGAGACTTTTACAGAAGTTATTCTGACAAGAAGTATCCACACAATGGGTACTATAGAAGCAATACCAGAAGGTATAACAGAAGTTATACAAACAAGAATTTCCAGAAACAGGTAAATGACAGGTATAGGAATGTTAATTCTTATGCATGCTTCTTCTGTAATAAATTTGGTCATATTGAGAAATTTTGCTATTATAAAAGAAATAAGCTCAGTAGTCAACAAGTAAATCGAAGAAATCAAATGAGCTTATCTTTTAAAGGGCCCAAACTTGCTTAGGTTCCTAAAAGGACTTAATTCTTTCCATTTGTATAGGGACATGAAGCTAAAATAAGAGGAACTTGGTATTTAGATAGTGGATGTTCTAGACATATGACTGGAAATGCTTCATTGTTCAATAGCATAACTTGGGAAGAAAAAGGGTATGTAAAGATTGGAGATGATAGTAGAGGTAAAATAATTGCCACTGGAACAATTGGTATGCCTACGTTTCTTATTGAAAATGTATATCTTGTGCAAGGTTTAAAACATAATTTACTTAGTATTAGTCAGTTATGTGATAAAGGTTATAGGATGATTTTTGATCAAGACAAGTGCTATGCTTTTAATGAAAATGATGAAAGATTATTTAAAGGAATTAGGAAAAGAAATATCTATCTTATAAAACCAGATGAAATCAATAATGATTGTTGCTTAATTTCTTTGAATGATCATGTTTTTGCTTGGCATAAACGACTAGGACACGTTAATTTTAATTACTTAGAAAAATTATCTAAAAAGGATATTATTAAAGGATTACCTAAGATAAATATTAAACAAGATGTGAAATGTGATACTTGCTTAAAGAATAAAATGGTTTCTGTTTCTCATAAAAGTAAAAATGTAATCTCAACTAAGAGACCACTTGAATTATTGCATCTTGATCTTTTTGGACCTACTAGAGTCTTAAGCATGGGTGGAAGCAACTATGGACTTGCTATTGTTGATGATTTTTCAAGATACACTTGAGTTATATTCTTGCGACGCAAAAGAGATACCTTTGATTCTTTTCAAAAGTTTGCAAAACAAATACAAAATGAAAAAGGAGTTTCCATAATTAGTCTTCGAACTGATCTTGGAACAGAATTTCAAAATGCGAGTTTTTTAAATTTTTGTGAAGAACATAGTATATCTCATAATTTCTCAGCTCCATACACTCCTTAACAAAATAGAGTAGTGGAATGCAAGAATAGAACTTTACAAGAGATGACTAGATCTATGTTAAATGAGAGTGGAATTGCTAAGTATTTTTGGGCAGAAGCAATTTCTACAACTTGCTATATCATCAATAGAGTTTTCATTCGACCTATGACATCAAAGACTGCTTATGAGATGTTTCGAGGTAAGAAACCTAACGTTTCATATTTTCATATCTTTGGATCTAAATGCTTTGTGAAAAAGAATCCACTCAACCTTGGTAAGTTTGATGAAAGATCTGAAGAAGTTATTTTCTTAGGATATTCTCTAAATAGTCGTGCTTATCGTGTTTTCAATAAGTCATCAAAAACTATTGAAGAATCTATAAATGTTAAGTTTATTGAGGATTTAAAGGATGTTGATTCTGATGAAGAAAAGGACTCCAATTCTAAAGTAGAAGTTAGTTCAGAACCAAAGTCAGAAGCACCTGCTGTTAACATTCGAGGATCTGATCATCCAGAACCTATTTTAGAGGCAAATACAGAAGGTACTTCAGAAGTTGTAAGATCTGAACAAGAGGCTTCTAAATCTTGGAGGTATAAGTTTACACATCCTTCTGATCAAATAATAGGTGATATACAATCGGGTGTTAAAACAAGAGCTAAACTACAAAATCTTGAAAATCATTTTGTGTTGTTATCTGAAATTGAACCTAGTAAGATTGAAGAAGCTTTGAATGATGCTAATTGGATTATATCTATGCAAGAAGAATTAAATCAATTTCAAAGAAACAATGTATGGAATTTAGTTCCTAGACCTAGAGGGAAGTCTATAATTGGAACTAAATGGGTGTTTAAAAATAAATTAGATGAAGATGGTAAAATTATAAGAAATAAAGCAAGATTAGTAGCTAAAGGTTATTCACAAGAAGAAGGAATAGATTTTGATGAAACATATGCACCTGTTGCTAGATTAGAAGCAATACGGTTAATGTTTGCATATGCATCTTATAAGGATTTTAAAGTTTTTCAAATGGATGTAAAAAGTGCATTTTTAAATGGTTTAATAAAGGAAGAAGTTTATGTGGAACAACCACCTGGTTTTGAAAATCCTTTCAAATTAGACTATGTTTTTAAATTAAATAAAGCTCTATATGGTTTGAAACAAGCTCCAAGAGCTTGGTATGAAAGATTGAGTATGTTTTTTATCTCTAAAGGTTTTCATAGAGGAAAAGTTGACATTACTTTATTCTTGAAAACTTTTGATAATGATATCTTAGTTGTACAAATATATGTGGATGATATTATCTTTGGATCTACTAAAGAATTGTTGTGTCAAGAATTTGCTGAGACCATGCAGGTAGAATTTGAAATGTCAATGATGGGAGAGTTGACATTCTTTTTGGGACTTCAAATAAAACAAATAAAGGAAGGGATTTTTGTTCATTAAGAAAAATACACAAAACAAATATTGAAGAAATTTGGATATGACAGATGCAAAAAGGTTACAACACCTATGAGTACTTCATCAAGGTTAGACTCTGACTTAAATGGAAAGAAGGTAAGTGAAAAACTTTATAGGAGTCTTATAGGTTCTTTATTGTATTTGACTGCATCTAGACCTGATATTTTGTTCAGTGTGTGTTTGTGTGCTAGATTTCAAGCTGCACCAACAGAAATTCATTTATCAGCTGTAAAGCGAATTTTCAAATATCTAGTTAATACTTCTAATTTAGGCATATGGTATCTTAGAAATCAGAATTTTGATCTAATAGGATATTCTGATGCAGATTATGCTGGATGTAAAATTGATAGAAAAAGCACATCTGGTACTTGTCAATTCCTAGGTGATAAATTAATTTCTTGGTCTTCTAAAAAACAAAATTCTATTGCTCTATCCACAGTTGAAGCTCAATATGTTTCCATTGGAAATTGCTGTGCACAAGTTTTATGGATAAAACAACAATTGAATGATTATGGAATAAATTTTAAAACTGTGCCAATTAAATGTGACAACACAAGTGCAATAAATTTGACAAAAAATCCAGTACATCATTCTAGGTCAAAGCATATAGAAATTAGACATCATTTTATTAGAGATCATGTGCATAATGGAGATATAAATGTTGAATTTGTATCAACCGATAATCAATTTGCAGATATTTTTACTAAACCTCTTGAAAAGGTAAAATTTGAATTTATTAGAAATGAATTAGGAATTTGTAACCCCTTTTGATTTTTTTCCCCCCGAAAATATTGAAAAATCTTTATTCATTTAAAATATTTTTTCTTTTCATTCGTTTTCTTCCTTCTCTAATTCTCTTCCTTCGAAATCTGTTCTTTTTCTCTCTCTATTTTCCTTCTCTCTCATTGCAACTCCAATGGCGCCTAAATCTTCAGAACGCCTCAAACAAAAATCATTCAAAACAAAATCATCAAACAAGCCTTTAGTGATTCATGATGAATCTTCAAATTCTTCGGAAAATTATCAAGAACCTTCAATAGGGGAGAATCCGAGTTCCCCTGATTCCGAATCTATCATAGGTTCCAAGAAGATTTTCAAAAGAAAACGAGCTGCATCGTCTTCAAAAGGAAAAGAAAAGGCTACTCAAGAAACCTCTCCGCTCAAGAAAGCATCCAAGAAGCAAACGAAACAAGAGAATGTACCAAGTCTAAAACCCTCAAATTCAAAATCTCTTCGAAAGAAGAAAAATGAGGTGTGTTCTTGTAGTTTTGTGGATTTTAATTTCTTTACTAGTAATGGATTTTACTGGAATGAATTGTTAGAACCCATAGGATGCATGGAACTTTGCTCTACTCAAGTTCTAGTTTATGGCGAGTGTGTCAAAGAATTTTATGGAAGTTTAAGTCTTGTGGTAGGGAATGCTTTAGTTTCCAGAGTATGTGATCAAGACATTTCAATTTCTAGGGAAGATGTGATTAAATGTCTACATCTACATGATGTAAATGATGATGTAGAGATTACGAACATGCCTAGGAATGATCTGTTTGCTGCTATAAATGGAGGCTTACAAATGGATTATGGAAAAGAAGCAATGGTCATTGATTTCGAGTTGTTTCCTCGAATCATTCATAAGATAATTGTTGAATGTCTATATCCAAGGAAGGGCAGTTCTACTTCAATGTCCATAGAACATGCTCAAATTATCTATGCAATGATTAACAAAAAGAATGTGGACATGGCTTCTAGAGTCATTGATCAAATTTGGAGGAATAAAGAAAGTTTGGTGTTTGGGAATATACTGATGCGATTGTTTGTATTTAAAGGGATAGTTTTGCCTACCAGCTCATTTGAACCTATTAAATTAAAGAGGATAGGTAAAGAAGTTTTTCATCACATGTCCATCTTTGTTAAGGATTGTTTGTGGTATGCGAATGATGGTGCACATTTTGTCCATCAAAAGCATATGAAAAGAATAGTTCCTTTTGGAATATCTGTTCAAGAAGGAGGTTCAGAACCTAGTTCAGAACCTAGAACAGAGGTTGAAACAGATCATGGGAAGAAATCATATGGTGCAGAGGCTGGGAAGAGTGGAACAAAAGAAGTTATATTCAATGTTGATCTGGAACAAATAAAGAATGTTGTTCGAGAAAGTTTGAAACATGAACTATCAGATTTCATTAAGACAACTTTGAGAAATGAAGCTCTTCAAAAGTCTGATCTGAGGAGACTAGAATCAATGGAATCACAAGTCAAACAAACTTCTGATATTGTTTCTGATATCAAGAAGAATTCTGAGAAGATGATTACCGATCTCCATCACTATAGAATTCTCTATGATGAATTTAGTGCGAGAGTCAAACAAGATTTATCTAATAATGTAATTGCGTTTGACAAATTTGTCTCATAAGTGAGGAAGATTGGAGATTCAGTTACTAACTCCTTCAAGACTTTGGACTCCAAGACGGATAAAACCTCCCAATTTGTCACAAGTCTTCATGGTGAAATCAAGCTCTTCTTATCCAACAAATTTCCAGATTATGTTCGCTTTGGCGCTCATATCATCGACTTGGATACTTCACCAGAGAAACCTTCGTCAACCAAACATTCCACCACTCCCTCTACCTCTCGAGTCACAAGATTTATAAAATCTTAGTTCTTTATCTTACATTTTGTTTTCGAATCAAGTTGTAAAAGACTTCTTTTATCTTTTATGCATCGATTAAGGGGGAGATATCCCTTTTGCTGTTAACAAAAAGGGGGAGAAGAATGATTCTATTATATCTAATGCTGCTTATAATGATTCTATATTGCTTAATGAGTGCTTATGATCAATGTGTTTATATCTAAGTGTTATAGGAATATATGCTTAAACATGAAAGTTGTGTATATTTTGATTATCTAATGGTGTTTTGTTATCATCAAAAAGGGGGAGAATGTCAATGTTAGGGGAGAATTTTAAGTTCTCTAATTTAGTTTTGATGTTAACAAAAGAGGAATAATGTGTAACGAATTTTTAAGCTTGTCAGAAGCTGTTTCAGAAGATAGCAACGTAATTTTTCTAAAGTTGAACATGGAGACAGAAGCTTGTTCAGAACCTTCAAAAGTGTTATATAAACTGTTTTTGTTCTGACAGAAGGTGTTTCAGAAGTTGTGTAGTGTATCCATAGTTATCGTGTTAACCTTTCAGAAGCACTTTCAGAACCTTCATAACAGGAGGACAGTTAACATGTTTGCTTCAGAATCACTTTCAGAACCTTTCATGTCTATTACAAATTTTTCCAGATTACGTTCTAAATTTTATATCGATAGTTTTAATAAATTTCAAGGCCTAGCTCCACATGTCAAGTATTTTTGGGTAACATACTTGATGTGTTTTACTAAAGTTCGATTTTATATCAAGGGTTTTTTAATTTACATAAAGTTTTACAAGATTTTATTCAAAGATTTCATTTTATGATAAAGTGAGATCATATAAGATTTACAAGTTTTATCCAGATTTAAAGTTGGATATTTGTACTATATTTTGGGAGATCCAGTAGTTACAAAGATAAAGATAAGAGATATGGTTGTTATATCAAGATATGGTTCCACAATGTGAGGGATATCTTCAACAAACGTGATCCAAGAGATATATCCAAAGAAGATCTTGGTCAAACTAATTATCCAAGCTTATCCTTATCAAGAATATCATGGAATGCAGATCTTCTCCAACAGATCCAACCTATTTTTGAATTGTAAATTCAAAAATAAATTCAAGATTATCACGTGGAAAGTAGCCGTTATGTTTTCTCCATATATAAAGTGTTTAATTCAAATGAAAAAGGTGTGAAGAACGTTGAAAAAAAAAACAGAAAAAAGGAACGTTGTTGAAAGAAAAATACACATGAGAAGAAAAGACTCATACATCTTCAAGCAAAAATCTTTACATATACATGTGATCTAGAGGAAATCTAATATTCCTCATTGATGTTGTTGAAATTCCTTTCATGAATAAGGAATTGTTTGTTGTTTCATCACTGTAGTTGAGTGATTAGCTTAGTGAAGAAGCTAGAAAGACTCAATAGTGAGACTTTTCCTTGAAGAGGCTTATGTTATATATCTTCAATTTGTTGATATAGTGAAACACAACCGGTATAGACAACCGGGACCCTCGCGTGGAGCTGGAAGAGAGGATTGGCGCTCGAGGCGGAACCTCTATAAATATCTGAGCATTCTATTCTTCTGTACTTTTATTTACTGCACATTATTGTTCTTCGTTATTATTATTCACGTGATTTTATTAGTCAAGAGTTTTAGTTGATTTGAGAAAAAAGTGAAATTTTAAGTAATTAATCAATTCACCCCCCTCTTGATTAATCTAATTGGGACCAACAGGTTTATTCCCACTTATTACTATAGGGATTTGTACAATAAACTACAAAGTCTAAGATAGGGGAACAAGAGTGTGAAGGAATATAATAAGAAGATGGAGGTTCCTATGATCAAGGCGAATGTTGAGGAGGACCGGGAAGCTACTATGGCTAGGTTCTTGGTAAGCTTGAATCGGGATATACAGAATGTGGTGGAGTTGCAACATTATATATAATAGGAGGATATGGTTCACATGGCAATTAAGGTGGAGAAGCAACTCAAGTGGAAAGGTAGTAGTTCCACACATGCAGCATCAAGCTATTCTAACTGGAGAACTAATGCAGGAAGAAGGAGGGGAAGTAGTTCCACTCCAAACCAATGCCAGAACAAAAAGCTGAATTGGCATTGCATAAGAATAATGGTAAACCCGATTCTTTTCCTAATAGGAATCGTGATATTAAGTTTTTTAAATGCCAAGGCTTAGGACATATAGTGAGTCAATGTCTGAATAAGAGAATTATGGTGATGTGGGATGATGAGAAACTGAGACAAATAGTGAGTTTGAACATGAATCCATGCCATCACTAGAGGATGTTGATGAAGGGGAAGAATATGCTGTTCAGGGGGAGATGTTGGTAGCCAAGAGGGCTTGGAGTGTGTAAACAAAGGAAGAGAAGAATGTGCAATGGGGGAACATATTTCATACTAGGTGTCTTGTTAAAGACAAGGTATGTGGTATGATTATTGATGGTGGGACTTGTACCAATGTTGCTAGCATGACCATGGTTGAGAAATTAGGGCTTTCCACAATTAAGATCCTCACCCTTATAAACTACAGTGGTTAAATGATAGTGGAAAGTATGGGGATAAAGTTCTTTGTAATGTAGTTCCTATGCAAGCTACACACTTGTTGCTAGGTAGGCCATGGCAATTTAACAAATAGGTGAAGCATGATGGATTCACCAATAAATACTCTTTTGTATACGATTAGAGGCCTGTTACTCTTTGTCCTTTAACTCCTAGTGAAGTATATGAGGATCTAGTGAGGTTACAGAGAGAGAGTGAGCAAAAAAGAGCTAGTGAAAATAAAAGAGTGAGTGCTGCTACAAAAGAAAAAGAGAGAGTTTGAGAAAAGAGAAAAAGAAAAGAATGGGAGAGAATTGAATAGTGAAAGAGAAATAGAGAGAAAAGAAAATTTTTATGTGAGGGATAGTGATGATAAGAAGGCATTATTCTTAGGAACAAAGAGACCTATGATAGTACTCTTATATAAAGAGGTACTTTTTAGATCTAACTAATTTGACACTTCTTTGCTAAGTTCTATTGTTTCTCTATTGCAAGAATTTGAAGATGTTTTTCTAAATGAAATCTTAAAAGGATTACCTCCCATCTAAGGAATTGAACATTAGATCGATTTTACACCCGGTGCGACCATTCCAAATCGACTTGCTTATAAGAGTAATCTTGAGGAACCAAAGGAAACTCCAAAAACATGTTAGTAAGCTGATGGACCAGGGGTATGTGAGAGAAAGTATAAGCCCATGTGCAGTTCCCGTGATTTTAGTCCCTAAGAAAGATAGGTCCTAGAGGATGTATGTCAACTGTCGAGCAATCAACAACATAACGGTAAAGTATTATCATCATATTCCTCGATTAGATGACATGTTAGATAAATTACATAGTTCCTGTATTTTCTCTAAAACTGATCTGAAAAGTGGGTAACATCAAATTAGAATGAAAGAAGTAGATGAGTGGAAGACTGCATTTAAAACAAAGCATGGTTTATATAAATGGTTGATTATGCCCTTTGTGTTAACTAATGCACCAAGTACTTTCATGAGATTAATGAACCATATTTTACAAGCTTTTATTGGAAAATTTTTAGTGGTCTATTTTGATGATATCCTTATCTATAGTAAGAATTTAGATGATCATTTATTTCATTTGAATTCTGTTTTAGAAGTGTTGCGATAGGAAAAGCTATTTGCTAATCTTAAGAAGTGCACTTTTTGTATAGATAGACTTGTTTTCCTTAGTTTTGTTATTAGTTTATAGGGAATCTAGGTTGATGAGGAGAAAATTCGAGCTATATAAGAATGGAAAAGCCCAACTAATTTGAGCTAAGTTTATAGTTTCCATGACCTTGTGAGGTTTTATAGATGATTTGTTAGGGACTTTAGTAGCATAGCTGCACCAATAACTGAAGTCATCAAGAAGAATGTCAGGTTCAAGTAGGAAGTAGAACAAGAAAAGGCTTTTCAATTAATTAAAGATAAACTAACCCATGTTCATTTGCTTGCTTTACCTAATTTTTCTAAAACATTTGAAATTGAATGTGATGCTTTAGGTTTAGGTATTGGAGCTGTTCTTATGCAAGAGGGAAGACCATTTGCATATTTTAGCGAAAAGATAAATGGAGCCACATTTAAGTACCTGACATATGATAAGGAGTTATATGCATTGGTTAGGGTGTTAGAAACTTGGCAACACTATCTCTAGCTTAAGGAGTTTGTGATTCACACTGATCATGAATCCTTGAAACTCCTGAAGAGTCAACACAAACTAAATAGGAGACATGTAAGGTGGGTAGAGTTTATTAAGACCTTTCCGTACGTCATTTTGTACAAACAAGGTAAGGAAAACATTGTTACGGATGCTCTCTCAAGAAGGTACTTACTAATCTCCACTCTTGATGCAAAATTTCTTGGTTTTGAACATATCAAAGTGTTGTATCCTCTTCAAGATTTTACTGATGCCTTTGCCTGTTGTGAAAAGGGAGCTAGTGGAAAATTCTTTAGGCACGAAGGGTTTTTGTTTAGAGAAAACAAGCTTTTTATTCTAAACTGTTTCTTTATGGAGTTGTTAGTAAAAGAGTCTCATGGTGGAGGTTTTATGGGACACTTTAGAGTAGCTATGACCTTGGGGGATTTGTAAGAACATTTTTATTAGCCACGCATGAAACAGGATGTTGAGCAAATTTGTGAGAGATGTATCACTTGTAGACAAGCTAAATCCCGAGTGCAACCCCATGGCTTATATCAGCCCCTTACTATTCCTAATGAGCCTTGGGTTGATATTTCCATGGATTTTGTGTTAGGCTTACCTAGGAGTAGACATAGTAGAGATTCTATATATAATTTTTTTTTTTTGTGGATGGATTTTCAAAGATGGCACATTTCATTCCATGTCACAAAACTAATAATGCTACACATGTTGCAGATTTGTTCTTTAAAGAAATTGTTCAATTGCATGGTATGCCTAGAACAATTGTATCTAATAGAGATGCTAAGTTCTTGAGTTACTTTTGGAAAACCTTGTGGTGTAAGTTAGAAACTAAATTATTGTTTTTTACTACTTGTCATCCACGGACTATGGGCAAACAGAAGTAGTTAATAGAGCTTTATCTACTTTATTAAGGGTTATCATTCAAAAGAACATTAAAACATAGGAAGATTGTTTGCCACATATTGAATTGCTTATAATTGATCAATACATTCTGTTACTAAATTTTCACCTTTTAAGATTGTATATAGATTTAATCCTTTAACTCCATTGGACTTAACTCCTTTCCCTATTTCTGAACATGTTAATTTAGATGGCAAAAGGAAAGTTGAATTTGTTAAACATATTCATGAGAAAGCCAAGCTTAATATTGAGTGAAGAATGGAACAATATGCAAAACAAGCCAATAAAGGATGCTGACAAATAATCTTGGAACCCGAAGATTAGGTTTAGTTGCACATGTATAAAGAGAAATTCTCAGCACAACGGCGATCTAAGTTACTTCTTAGGGGCGATGGTCCTTTTTAAGTCCTTGAGCGAATCAATAATAATGCCTACAAACTAGATTTACTAGGTGAGTATCCTATTAGTGCTACTTTTAATATTACTGATTTGAGTCCTTTTGATGCAGGCAATGATTTGAGAAAAAATCCTTTTCAAGAGGAGAGGAATGATGACAATTGAGTTAGGAAATTGATAGCAGATCCTCTTGAGATGCTAGTTGAACCTATGACCTGACTTCAAGCTAAACGACTTAAGGATACACTTAACGGGCTAATTAAAGAAATTCAAGATGAAGAGTAATGCTTGCATCAATCCAAGAATGAACCAAGAGTAATCCAAGTCATTGGAGTCTAGGATGTCTCGAAATGAAGATGACTTGAAGATGTCTATTAAGAACCAAAGCCGCTAGCGTGGAAGACCAAAAGCCGCCGGCGTTAAAGAGGCTAAGTCACTAGTGTAGAAGATCAAAGCCGCCAATGTTGAAGAGGCTAAGCCATCAGCATAGAAAATTAAAGCTGCCGACTTAGGTGGTCGGTGTTGAGAGGATAGGTCAGTTGGAACATGGATTTAGGCTACTGGCGTGTAATTTGTTCCGTAGTCACAAGTAGGATTTTTTATGCGTTTTTGTTATGTTTTGTGTTAAGAGTATCAATAGCCGTAAAGGACTCCATTGTAGGCACTTTTTGGCTGATGAAAATTACAAATACTCTTCTTCTATTGTTGAAGAATTTGAACCTATCGGAATTGTTCCATAACGTTCATACCATTACTTATTAATTAATATTCCATCCCGATTATGGCATATACATCATACCAAGGTTCTTGCTTCTCTATAAGCAATGGGTCACGATTTCCCTTCGTTTGTGATTGATTGCCAGTTGTTCAATTCAAATTGATTTCAAGTTTCAGCAGAGGTTGACGAAGTTCATATCAGGAAGGAAGGATAGAAGAAGCACTGGATGAGGGACAGTTAGGATTGGCGACGTGACTAGGAGTAGCTGATGTGATGGAGGTTGACCTGATCTGATCTGCTGATGCATTTTCTCTGACTAGCGTGGGAAAGGAGGGGACGAAACAGAATAATGTAATGAGTTTTTTTTTTTTTTTACATATGCTTTTCTATATATATAGATATATATTTACTTTTATTTGTTATTATTATTGCCACTATTAGTATTTTATTAACATTTTAGAATTACAGAAATAATATCCTTACTACCTAGCTTAGAAGAAGTTGTTATTTCACTTATTTTCTTTAAAATTTATATAGCTTTTCAAAATTTTTGGGGCATTAAATGTTGTGCTTCAATGGTGTGGCTAAAACAAATGAAAGGCACTTAAACCATTTGCAAAGTTATGCATAGTGATGTAGTGTGTTTGGAAAGCTAGGAACACAATCGTTTTCAATTCAAAGAGTCCAAAAGAGGTTGATGTGATAGAGACACACAATAGAGCCCTAGTAGAAATAAATATTATAAAAGAAAGGGAGATAAATCTTATAAGGAGTATACTTGAGCCTAGACATCTTGGAATATCAAGGAACTCTTCCTTTATATGTCATCACAGCGTGGCAGCACCTATTAGCCCATCCAATTCTACCCAAGAATAGCAACTTAATGGTAGATGCAGCGCTTATTAGATTCCCCTAAGAGGTAATTATACTAAACTGAATGTTGATGGCACTTAAGATCCGAAATCTATTGAAGCAACTTAGGCTTTTTGGCATGATAGCCATGTGCTCTTTATAGAGGAGAGGCTTGAAATGTTTCAACTAGCACACTTGAGGTAGTTGAATTCAAGGTAATTGCAAAAGTAGTTACGTATGTTAACATGAAAAGATGGGATGAAGTAATTTTTGAGCTTAATAATGCAATTGTTTTTTAAGCCCTATCAAATCCTATTATAGCTCCATGGTATCTTCAAGCCTTTACTTATGATGTAGAGGATAGCTTACCCAATTTTATGTCCTTTGAATTTCAACTCATCAAGTACGAGGTTAACAGTGCAGTAGATTGGCTAGCTACTAAGACCCACCAAAATCACTATCTTGACAATTCACTATTTCTACCCCAATTGCTTTAGAGAACATTTTGAAATAAGATGCTATGCATGTTTATGTCTATACAAGTTGTTTAGATATTGTTGATGTACTTGAATATTTGAGAATCTAATACCAATAATTCTTCAACAAAAAAAAAAAAAGTATTAGTATAGTTTTCAACATAATTTCCATTTTAAGTATTAAGCAAATTGAAGATGTTTCAAATATAGAGATTCTATAGCAACATTATATTTATTTTAGAATTTCCTTAATTAATAAATGATCTAATCTGAACATGAAACACACTTATTAAACAGGTCAAATTATAAATTTACATTTTTAAGTAAGCCTAATAAACAAATTTGCTACAAGTTGATGTCTTTAGGTATAAGCTCATTTAAACACACGCAAAAAACACAACCTATCAATACAAATTGTAAGTTATGTACATATGCCATATAAAGTAAAGTCTTGTTTTGTTAAATCATCCCAATGGGTGAGTGAAGGACCCACATGTAAAGGTCCTTCTCATTAATTGTGGTGGACTTACCTTAATGGATAGTAGAAAATATTCCTTTTGTTGCAATTATAGTAGATGTTATATATACAAAAGTTTTTGCCAACAAACTCACTCACTTTTTAATACACCATAAGAAGTTCTTTAAATGTGATTTAAATGTGAAAGAATTTATAGTGAATGCCAAAGACTTAAGGGAAAAAAGAAGAAGAAGAAGATAGCAAGTATCTAAAACACTTGTTAATAAATGAAAAAAAATTTACCTTCTTATATATAAAAAAAAATTCGACATAAAACATAAACTTTTATCTATTCTTTAATTACTTCTCAAACTTTTAAATTACAAATGTACTATCCAATTAAAACTTTACTTACTATATATACCATCTGTGCAATTTTTTCATGAGCTTCCTCATCCAACATGGAACTTTGATCAAATTGTCATGCAACGCATCATTATAATTTGAGTTAGAAATATAGTTGACACACTATTATCTGTATGCATCCACGTGGAGTTTTTAGCCAATATAAGCGATGTGCTGAGCTGTTAGTTTTGAAAGACTTCATACGAAAAGTTCAAAATCTTAGGCAGCAAAATTGAAAAATTAACTGAAATTCAAGTATGAATTCGACGTTGTCTTTCCATGTGGTTATTTTATCAGCGAAAATCAATTTGGTAAAGGTGAATGGTCTTTTTCAGGCCTTTGTCGTGTGCTCTTGGGCCGGTGACTAATGCAAGCCAATTTTCCTCGTCAAAAAACCAAGTAGCCATCACCACGAAAGTAATGCATAAGTGTCCTTGCATCATTCCTCGTCAAATGGCTATTCAATTATGAAGTCCTTTTTTCCCCTCGCTGGCCAATCATTACTATGTCCAAGTTCAGCGTACGCACGTTATCCTTCCGTGTATTTCTTCTTCTCACATCGCAAGCATGAAAATCTGTTGCTCCTCTACTGTTAGGAGCTGTGTTTCTTGGATTACCGTCCAACGCTGTATAAATAGAACGGGTTTTGTCGGAGACTTTTCTTTGAAAGAGGAGTCAAAAAATAATTGAAAAATAAAAATAGGAGAATCAATGATTCTAGTTTAAGCTTGCAACCTCATCAATCTCTCATTCTTATAAGAGTATGTGATTGAAAATATTTTATGATATTGGACTGAATAAAAAATATTATGTCATGTTTAATTTATGAAATATGTGCGGTATTTGACAATTCCCTTTGCAGTGTTGGAAAAATCTCAAGATTTTTATGCCATGAGTCGAGTGGTAGAAAAACTCTTTACACATAACAAAATATGATCTCTTAAATAAAATCAAAACTAACACTTACTTTCAATAGCTATCTCATTGCCACCACTACCACTATCGGTATGACCATCACTATTGTCACCACAATGAATATCACTATGACATCACCATCAACATAATACTAGCATCATGTCATCATTCACCAATCATCATCATCACATTTTATCACCATGTTGCTCTCACTTGTGGAGTATTTGTACGTTACAAATAATATATAATATAAAAAGAAGAGAACATATTCTTATACTATACTTAGCACACGAAATAAAGTATAAAAATTTATAGTACACTATATTCCTTGTAATGTATTGTGTTGTTCTTCAAATCCTGTAGTGTACTGAAAACTAATGCTACCATAGAAAAACTGTATTGCACATCCAATAGTTTAGTGGAGCAGAGAAGGAGCTTTCCGGCTTTTGCAATGAAAACATAAGATCTACAGTCGGACTACCATCTTTATTTTTAGATAATGCTATATGCGGTTGGATTTCATTTTCAGCTAATTCTACCTCGTATTAAGGATCAAGCGCATTTAAATGTATTGTACATATGTTATACGGGTTATATTAGTGTATGATTAACAGCCTAGTTTTTAATGAGAATCTCCATCACACTATTGTTAGCGTAATCAAGCACTTCCCAAATGGCACAATTAAGAAAGTACGTATAAGAACAGGTCAAGTTCATTGGGTGTAGTGATGTAAAGCTTATTTTTTTCAATATGGGATCTATGTTCTTAAAAGATGCATATTTGAGGATCCCCATCATACTATGACCTGCTACCATCTCTATTTTGTTATCCTACAATGTTAGCCATTATTAATATAATATATAATGTACCGTTTCATTCTTGTAAAAGATAACACGTACATAACCTAACATAGCAAATTTTATTAGTAGATAGCTTTACAAATTATATAAAAAAAAGAAAAGAAAAAAAGTTAATAAAAACAACATACTTAAACCAACTTACTATAATATTAACCACAAATTTGAAAAACCTCAATTTTCAAATATGATTAGCTGAAAATAAATAATCATCATAAAATGCATTAGTTTTGTGGAATTTAATCTCCGATCTAGATGCTAATACATAATAGTTAAACTGTTGTGCATATTTTTAATGTGCAAGCGCAAAAGTTTCAACATTGGAATAGCATCAAAGCAAAATAGATGATCAAATTTGAGAAGATTAGATGTTATTTCTCTAATTGTCTTCAAATTGTTGGAGAAATAGCGACAAATGAACATATAAAACAGAATACAATAAAGTAAACACGTAAAGATGTGTTGTGTTCTAAGAACATTTTGCCTAAGGAATATTTCCTCGGACATCCACAAAAATATTCTACTTTGCATAAAATAAGTGAAATACTAGGCTAATAACTCAAGAAGAGATGGTGGAATTGAGTTTTATTGTAAATTATTTCAAGTTAAAAAATTTATTTTAAACTAATTGAATGAATGAAGTAATGAACAATAAATAATATTCTGAAATAAAGAAAGAAAGGGTTTAGAAGATCAAGCATAGATTTAACGTGGAGTTCAAACCACCCTTACTCTTCACAAGACACAATGCCTCAAATCAAGGACTTCACACACCACTTTATATATCACAATCACAATGGCTTAAGCTGATAAAATATAACCACAATCTTTGGTGTAGAGCACTCTTAGAAATTTGCAAAATACAAACTCACTTGCATTACACTTTGTTTTCACTCAAAATGATAAGCAATTTGATGTATAAGAGACAAATGTAGTAATGAGAATAATACGAGAAGTAAATACAAATTTTGGCACTTGTTCCTTATGTATTTCTACCCAACAAAGTGTATTTATATCCCTCCCCCCCCCGAATGATATTTGATTGTTGGAAGAAAGAGGGAAGAAATCGACTCACATTAAATGCTCCTCAATAGATACTTTTTATAGTGGCGGCCAAATGCCACACCTTCTAGTGCCCATAGTTATCAAAATCGCGAGTTAACTCGCGCGTTTTTACGATTTTATTAGTTGGTGAGCACATTCCTAGTCAACTTGCATGTAAAAATATTTTTGAAGTAAAATAGTAGTAAAATCGTGATTTTGAATAGTAAAATCATCAAAATTGCGATTTTACTATGTTTCCACCGATTCCACAATATTGCACGTGCTTTCCTATCATAGGGGAGTATGAGTCATACCCCAACATGTTCATCGGTCATCACTCCTCTCTTGTCAGTGTGTTGCGTTGCATTGAAGTCTTTGTGTTTGTGTTCATCAATTTTTAGTCTTCTTGTTCCTATTTGTGATCATGTTCGTATTAAAGCACTCATGTTTGATTGCTGCAACTTTTCTTATTTTAATTAATATTTTTGTAATAGTAAATAAAATAAAGGGTAGATAACTTTAACTTTATAAGAATTTTTTAGATTTTTAATTTTATAGGAAAGGTATAAATGTATTTATATTTCTGTCTTTTCAATATATCATTCTCACAGTTAAGTAAATGTGAGATATTATTAAGTAAATATATTTTGAATTAATAATCATGAATAGTGCAAAAATTTACCTAGTACTATATAATTTTGAAGGTTTTTCTTGTTATAGTATCTTCTTTATTATGTACTTTTGGTTAGTAGTTATTTGTCATTTTTTAATATTACTCATTTCTAATGGTATATCTTCGTTATCAATTTTTATTTATTAGTAATTTCTTAAAGTCACAATTGATTTTTAAAGTTTTCTATTATCTTTTAGCTTTTGTATATATAACTAGGTGAAACTTACTTTGTACATGTTTATCATTTTAGAAATAAAATATCTATATTATACAACTTATGCTTAATTATCTATATTATGCCTTTTATTGCAATTTTGCAATTTATGGCTAAAATAAATGCTCTATTTCCTTATTTCTATTATTCATTATATTTTTTAATGACTATTGTAAGTAAATTTATAATATTTGGAAGTTATTTTACATAGGTTATAGAAACTTACATTTCTATGCTCCGTTTTTATATTCCAATTCTACAGACCTCTTAACGATTCTACGTAAAATCACGATTTTGACAACCTTGCTATTGCCCTATATGCCACTTTCAAAAGCCTTAGTATCTCCACTTAGCATCCAGATGTCGAGGGTTAAGTTTTTAAGAAGCCTAGCTAGCGTTCAAGTGCGAGCATCCTAAAAAGTACACTGAAGACTTTCACTTGTGACATTCAAATGCTATACCCTATGGCATTCAAACATTAACCCCTATTTAAACCTGTACTTTTGAAAACACAACACAAACATTTACACACGTGCACACACACACATATTTATGCATTATCAAGCACTCATCCAAGACACACATTATCACAATATTTGAGCATAAATTAGACTAAAATAAAGTCTGGTTTTGTTTGATAAACACAAGTTAATATAAGTTTTGTCTCATCAAAATTACATATGGACCTTTCAGTTCAACAATCTCCCCCTTTCTTATGATGACAAAACTTTGCAAATTGACTTCTCCCCAACTTTCTATTCAAAAAGAAATTTTCAAGATTAAATCCATAGAATTGATGCTTAACTAGAGGGAAAAACTCAATGATTTTTGTAAGCTAACTTTTAAAGAGTTTAGGGAGTTTATCTATTATAGCCAATCTTAACTTTACAAAGTAAGAATAACAAGATTCACTTATTCTCCCCCTTTGGCCTCATCAAAAAAAGATTGATAAGTGAAATGCTAAGCATTGAAGGGAAAAGAGAAGTGAGTCAAAAAAAAAAAAAAAACTAGCAGAGTCTCAACTTAAGCAAACAAAACGCCCCTGGAAAATAAAGAAACAAAAAATTCACAAGAAGAGCATATCATCGTAACAACAAGATCAAGCCAAGAATTCATTGTCCCATCATCAAAAACAATCTCCAACATGTTACATAGCCCATCAACATGATTAAGTGATACATAAAGATATGAAAAGAGAGTATAAGAGAATAACATACATAACATGAAGTCTCATCAAGCATATAGCAAGAGGCCACAAGTAGCCTAAGTCCATAAAAAAAAATAGATAACATAAGAAGGTTAAAGGCCATGTCCAAATATAAAGAATGTAAAGAACGTAAACACTAGCATAACTCGAAAAGATCGCTCATCAAATGGCAAAAGAGGAGGTGGAGGATAGTAGCTCTATAAACAATCAAAGAACACTTGTTGCTGAGAGAAAAAGGCCTACCGTTGATTGTAAAATGTAGTTTGGTGATCATAGAAGGCCTGTTGTTGCTTTATCATGAATGTGTGCCTAGCATACATGGCATCCAACTTGAAGTAGACATGATCAAAAAAGGAGGTGAAATCAGTAAGGAAGGAGGATTTCACATGCTATTGATCATCACAAGTACCCTCATTAGCCCCTCCATCACTATATTTACCATAATTCATTTATACATTGCCATTAAGGCCACTCAATTCCCCATCACTAGCACCATCATGATCATTATCATCATCAAATTCACCATCACTCGTAGCCTATGCTAGGAAACCACCTAGAGGAGTAAACAAATCTTTTCTAATGTATCATCCTCCAAACACCCTTCATGATAGAAGATAGAGAAAAAGGCTTAGAAGAAAGTTCTTTGTTAGGTCTCTCAAAAACAATCCCTTTCCTCTGAAAAAGCAAAGAAATAAACCTTCCACATTAAAGCAAACTACGATCAAGGGCATTAGTGACTTTCTTAAAATTATTAAACATAAAGTCCCAAAAGTTGATCCTTACATCATTACAAATCTTCACCATTATCCATAAATCCCCATGACTCCGACTATATGTGATAGGAATCAAAATCCTATAAGACCTATCATTAGAATAAGAACCAAAGGATTTCAAATCTTGGTGATGAGGGTCCTTTTTGAACAAATTGACACCGGAATTATTTATATACTAACCTCTTTTCTATTACTTATGTATTCGGTATTCTAGTAGGCACACTTATTGGGCTTTATAGGGCAATGGACAAACTCACTAAGACTCAGCTTGTGGGTTATCCATGAACCGACCTAAACCGAAGATGAGTTGGATCGACGAATTCCATTGAAGAGCTGGCTTGTGAAGACTATTTTTGTATTTGTTATTATTCTTTGAAACATTTATTTTGAAAGCTTTTTGGGACATTTTATTTGGTTGTAATTGTGGACTTAGGACTTGCCACCATTTAGTGTCATAGATGTAATTGTTTAGTCATTTTAACTTTAAATGGAGCAAGTATAAATACTTGCTTAAGTAGTTTTGTGGGAGTAAGTTGAGAGAAAACAAAATTGCTGCCTATTTTTTGTGAGAATTAGGTTTATACTCAAATTTTCATAAGAGTCTTATCAATTCTTCAAAGATTGTAGTGAGTAGCAACTTAAGGATTCGTGAGTCATATCATTTCCTTAGTTGAATTCCATTTCATGCTAGTGTGTAATATCTAGTTTTGATTTGGATTGTGTTCTATTGGTTCTTGATTTCATGTCATTTATAAGATCAATTTTATCATTGGATTGTTGTAATTTAGTGACATTAGATCCTAAATTGTATTGTCATTGTGAATTACTCAATTATAGTGGAATTGCTATTTTTGCGTGGAAGCTTTTGCATAAAGGGTTCATGCCATTTAAGCATTCTTGATCATTGGATTTCCATTTAATTCTTGCTTGATCCATTTAAGCACATCATCTTTTGGTGTTAAGATTAAATGATTTACAAATTGGATTCAAAAGGGTTAAGGGGTTTAAGCCACTTGTAGTGATTGTTGTCCGGATTTGATTGAGATTGATTCAATTTGTTGTTTATATGTGCTTTGGTCTTTTTAAGCACATCATCTTTTGGTATCAAAGCATATCATACTTGGTTATTCAAGCTTGGTCACACCATATTTTTGGATTTGTTTAATTGCTTCTACAATTGCAATTGTGTACATGTGCTTTGCATTTTTGAGTACATCTGATGAGAAATTTTCGGCACCACCTATACCTTCAGAGCTAGATTTGGTTGATGGTCCAAATCGCTTATATTTTTACTTCATATCTTTTTATCTAATAAATATTTGAGAAATAATCTTACAGGTACAATAATAATTCTCCATGGGATGCAAATATGTCCTACACTAGTTGATGGCCATGGGACACCTTCAGATTTACAATCAAAGACCCGCTGCGATTATTCCATTTCGAAGCATTAGCTCATGAAGATTTATGATATTTTTGTACTTTGTAATTGTTCTATGGACTATTTTATGATGTATTTTCTTTTGGGAAACTTTCATTTTGATTGTAATTTCCATTTAGGACCGGCCACCTTAAAAGTGGCATAGTTGTAATTTTTGTACATTTCCTAACCCTAAAGGTAGCAAGTATAAATACTTGCTTATAGTAGGGTTTGAGAAGGCCAAAATTTTCAGAATTGAATATCACATTTTCGTGAGAGGGCTTAGGGTTTCCCTAGTTCCATTTTCTCTTATCAAATTCAATTTCCAAGAGTTGAAATTGTGGCGAGTGTAACAAAGGGAAATTGTGAGTAATATCAATTCCTTCTTTGTTGTGTTTCCTTTTCATCACTAGTGAGTCATATCCAGGGTTGAATTGGATGTTCTTGGTCAAATTTAGGATTGCATTTTAGTCAACTATCATGTTATAAGATTGAATGGTTTTAGCATTTGTTATCATCATCAATTTTTTATTAATTTTGTGACGTGAATTGGTCATTGTTGGAAGAGGAGAATCACATAATTGGATCTTGTTATCTTGGTGTATTTCACATGGACTTCACTTGTAATTATTGTTAATTGGAGAAGTTTATCATTGTTGGTTTGTTGATTGCATCCTTGAACCTTCGGATTTCATTAAATCTCCATTAAGGTTCACACAATTCATGGTCTTTTTGAACCGGTTTATATGTGTGCGTTGAGGTTGTTTCTTTGATTCATTTGCATGTGCTTGGGCTTGGTTTTGAGCACATCATCTTTTGGTATCAGAGCTTGACGCTTGTGAGAAGGGTTTGCTTGCAATTTGAATTTGGAAATTAGGGGTTTGTTAAGTAGAACATTGATCTAATTTGTTGGCATGAAGATTGGTCTATACCAATTGTGTTGTCTTGTTGTTTTGTTGTTGTAGACGTGGAGTACTTGTAATTTTCCTTATCTCCTTGAGCTAACCGTGATTGATTAAAGGGAAATGATCATTGTGATTAGTTGAGGGAAGTGGAATTTTGGAAATTGATTTTTGTACCTTCATCTTGCCGTGAGTTATTTGTTGAGGAAGAAAGGGGAAGTTCTTGAATTGAATTCCATCATTTGGGGTTCAAATAGTTGAAGCATTGTTAATTAGTGTATGTTGTTTCCTTGACATTGTGGAATTGGAAGGGTCATTTTCTTTGGCAGAATTGTTCAATTTGTGTGGAGAATTAGGAAACTATTTTGAATTCAAATCAATCATTAGTTATAGAGTTGTTGTGTATTAATCACTTTAATTGCACATTAACTAGTTGGAATCAATTGCTTGCCATTTAAAGAAGTATCCATATTTGGTTCCATTTTGTTGTTGTTTCCATGGAGTAGAGTGTTAAACCATGATTATTAGTGTTGTGTGTAGTGAAGGATTACAACGTGTTATAGTTTGTTTATGTTGAAGTTAAGAGTGTGTGAGTAATTTTGGCATGAAATTGTGTTGTGAAGTGAGTATCTTGTGGATTATAGAAGTGTTGCACCGTGATGTGTTGATTTTGTTGTAGAGAAGAGTGCTACACATGGATTGTAAGAGTATACATGTGCCTTGAGTGAAGTTAAGTGGAGTTTTGTGTTTTTCTTTTGTAGTGGCTGTTGTGTGGCGTTAGAAGCAGTGTGATTGTGAGGTGTACCCTTTGATTCAAATTGTCCTTGTGGTTCAATATACCAAGTCTACAACTATGTCGAATGATAGCGTGAATGGGGGAATTGGCGATGAAGCCAATAATCAAGTTGGTGGAGGTTAGGGTCATAATGTTGCAGGTAGGAGGACTTTAGAAGAACAACTCCAGGATCTTACTACCATAGTTGCTACTTTGGCAACTAGGATTGACAGAATGACATTACCACAACCACCAGTGGTAAACCATCAGGCATCACCTCGGGTAGCTCCACAGAATCCTCTGAGAGACAGAGTAGTGGGAGATGGAAATCTGAATAGAAGGATGGGTGAGGAACATCATCCATACAAGGAAGAAAGGGATGACAACTTTGGGGCTAATCTATATCAAAACAGGGATTTCAGGCTACCTCGGGGCTTGGAGTATGTGAAACTGCATATGCCCTCTTATGATGGCAAGGGATCAATTACTAATTATTTGGATTGGGAGGACAAGGTTGAAGGTCTCTTTGAATGTTATGAGATCGATGATAATAACAGAGTTCGATTGGCTGTTGTCGAGTTTATAGGATACGCTAGACTATGGTGGAAGAATTTGATTATCAGTAGGCATAGGGATGGAGAGGTTGAGATTCAGACATGGAGGGATATGAAAAGGGTGTTAAGAAAAAGATTCATTCCTGAGCACTACAAACAGGAACTGTTTATGCAATTGTAGACTTTGAGGTAGGGAGGCAAAACAGTGGATGATTATGTGCAGGAATTTGAAACCCTCATGATTAGATATGGGTCCATCGAACCTCCAGAACAAACCATAGCACGCTTCGTCTCAGGCTTGAAATATGAAATAATGTGTGTTGTTGAGCTACAGTGTTATAGTACACTTGATGAAGCTATTCAGTTGGCCTTGAAAGTGGAGAGGCAAAGGAGGTCTAACTTGTTTAGGGCTCTGAGCAGTAGGCCTAATACTATTACCAAACCTTTAGCAGCTGACGGTCGATCAGGGGGAACAAAGGCGGTAGGTGAGGTAGTGAGAGCAATGGACAAAACTACCCTAAACATGACTAGAGAAAATTTATCTACTAGAAAGGGTAAAGAGGTAATAGCACCATATGTGAGGCAGACTGTTCCTAGATCTACTAGTGGAAAGGCACGCCATATCAAGAGCTTTAAATGCATGGGATTTGGGCATATGGCAGCACAGTGTCCAAATAAGAGGGTGATGACTGTTATGGAGGGCGATAAGGAAGATGTTGAGGATGACAAGTAATAGACTGAGCCTACAAATTTACCAATAGCACTACAGGAGTATTATGATGACTAGACTATAGAAACACATGAGGAGCGTACAGGTAAACAATATCTACCTATTAATGTGTTACGCAAGGCTCTAATCATATCTCCTGATACTAGAGACATTTAGAGGGAGAACATATTTCACACCCCTTGCAAAATCAGAGGTAACCTTTGTGTACTCATCATCGATAGTGGTAGTTGCATGAATGTTATATCTGCTGCACCGGTAGACAAATTACATTTGTCTACTATTCTACATCCTAGCCCTTATAACTTGCATTGGCTAGATAATCAAGGCAGTATGTATGTTACATTAAGGGTGAAGGTCCCTGTGAGTGTTGGGTAAAATAGCATGATGAGATCCTGTGTGATGTAATTCCTATGCATGCATTCGATTTGCTGTTGGGTCAACCCTGGTTGTTTGATCGGCAGGTGTTACATGATGGGTTTAGAAACACCTACATGTTTAGTATGGGCGAGTCTCGCATAGTTCTGTCACCAATGACTCCATCTGAGGTACATCAGTTTTAGGAACAGATCAGAACTACTTCCACTACAGTTGATAGCCAGAAGAGCAGGTCAACAGAGATATCAGGGTTCAGTTCCAAAACTAATCCTCTAGATTTGAGGGCAAATCTTTCAGAAGCTCGAGGAGATGATGAGAAATTTTCCGACACCACCTATACCTTCAGAACTAGATTTGGCTTATGGTCCGAATCGCTTATATTTTTACTTCATATCTTTTTATCTAATAAATATTTGAGAAATAATCTTACAGGTACAATAATAATTCTCCATGGGATGCCAATACGTCCTACACTAATTGATGACCACGGGACACCTTCAGATTTACAATCAAAGACCCGCTACGATTATTCCATTTCGAAGCATTGGCTCATGAAGATTTATGATATTTTTGTACTTTATAATTGTTCTATGAACTATTTTATGATGTATTTTCTTTTGGCACACTTTCATTTTGATTGTAATTTCCATTTGGGACCGGTCACCTTAAAAGTGGCATAGTTGTAATTTTTGTGCATTCTCTAACCCTAAAGGTAGCGAGTAGGGTTTGAGAAGGCCAAAATTTTCAGAATTGAATATCACATTTTCGTGAGAGGGCTTAGGGTTTCCTTAGTTCCATTTTCTCTTATCAATTTCAATTTCTAAGAGTTGAAATTATAGCGAGTGCAACTAAGGGAAATTATGAGTAATATCAATTCCTTCTTTGTTGTGTTTCCTTTTCATTACTAGTAAGTCATATCTAAGGTTGAATTAGATGTTCTTGGTCAGATTTTGATTGCATTTGTAATCAACTATCATGTTATAAGATTGAATGGTTTTAGCATTTATTATCAACATCAATTTTTGATTCATTTTATGACTTGAATTGGTGGAATTGGATCTTGTTATCTTATTGTATTTCACGTGGATTTCACTTGTAATTATTGTTAATTGGAGAAGTTTATCATTGTTGGTTTGTTGATTGCATCTTTGAACCTTCGAATTTCATTAAATCTCCATTAGGGTTCATGCAATTCATGGTCTTTTTGAACCGGTTTATATGTGTGAGTTGAGGTTGTTTCTTTGATTCATTTGCATGTGCTTGGGCTTGGTTTTGAGCACATCAATATCATTATGCTTACCCACATGTGGCAAATAGCCTTAGGAGCCTCTTTAAGGAACCAAGTATGTATACCAGCATTAGAAGCTTTAAACACTCGGTCATAAAACCTAATGGGATGAAAGTTAGTTAAACATCATTCTCCATCAATATATTGTCCAATAAGATCACATATGTCTCTAAAGGTGATCTCAATTCTTTGACCATAGATATATGTGTACAAGCATGCACAAATGTCATCATGAGATTCCACACCTAAACACGTATTACCATTAGCATCAAGTTTATCCATTATGTTACAATAAAACAACTTGTTAGTATCCTCATTGATGGTTCTAAATAGGTTTTGGAGTTTTCGCACTTTATTCTTAACAACACCCCTCATACAAGTAAAGCCAAACTTGTCTAGCACATTATGATGGAAATCTTGACCTAACTCTATAGGTAAGGTTTCAAAGAGCTTGTACCTATCAATAGGTTGGGGAAGGAAACTAAGGATGATCAAAATCTACATTAGGCCTTGTCCCCATCCACAAATGCTTGCTCCCCTAGAATGATTTCCCATTGTCTGTACCATTATGGAAAGATGTGATTTTAAGGTAGTATAAGTTAAAGATTGGAATGAGATGAATTTGAGGTTTTGGGTGATGGGAATAGAAATTAGAGAAATTGATGGTGAAAAGGAGTGTATGATTGAGAAAAAAGTGTTTTGGTGAAGGATTTAAGTGAATTAAGGTAAGATAGAGTTGAATTTGGAATGGTATGTAAGAGCTTCAGACACTAGAGAGAAGAGACAAGCGAAGGAAAAGAGAGGAGAGAATAAAATCGATTGTTATAATTGATTTTTCTAGAAGGTGTCTAAACACTAAATGTCACAGCAACTAGATGCCGTGCTACCATCTAAACGCTAAACATGCTAGTGGCCAAACACAATGTCATCTATATAGACTTGAACTATCAGTGTGTTTGACTTATGATTCTTGATAAACAATATTGTGTCAAGTTTTCCTCTAAAAATGCCATTGTTTATTAAGAAGCTACTTAGCCTTTCAAACCTAGCTCTTAAAGCTTGTTTGAGCCCATAGAATGTTTTATTAAGCTTAAAAACATGATCAGGGAATTCATTATATTCAAAGCCTAGTAGTTGCTTAACATAACTTTTAATCTAATGAAGCTATTCAAGAATGCAATTTTGACATTTATTTGAAAATGTTTGAAATCCTTAAAAGCGGCTAATGCCAAAAGCATTCTTTTACCTAGCAAATCCAATACTTGGACAAAGGATTTATTCAACCAAGCATAGCACCCTAGGGAGCCTAAGTACTTTTTGTGAAGAAAAAGGATGGAGGAATGATGCTATGCATCAACTATTAAGACTTGAATCAAGTGACAATCAAATCAAGAACAAATATCCTCTACCTCAGATCAATGACTGTTTGATTATTGCATGGAGTAGTAGTATTTTCTAAAATTGATTTAAGGTCAATATACCACCAACTAAAGATTAAGCTATAGGATGATCCTAAAACTGCTTTCTATACTAGATATGAAGTTGAATTAACTTAAGACCTTAAGTAAAAAAGTTACTTGATAATTGATTGTGTACATGGTAGGTAGGGGGCACTATGATTTTCTTGTGATGCCTTTTAAACTCACAAACACACTTGCAGCTTTCATGGACCTCATGAATCAAGTATTCCAAGATTATTTGGACAAATTTTTTATTATATTTATTGATGACATTTTGGTGTATTATAGTAGTTAGGAGCAACTTGAACAACATCTACGTATGGTATTACAGAGATTAAGGGACTAAAAATTATATGCTATGTTCAGTAAGTGCGAATTCTGGTTGGAGGAATTTTCCTTTTTAGGACACATTGTTACTAAAGAGGAAGTAATAGTAAACCCAGAAAAATTGAAGGAAATTACAGATTGGGAAAGACTAAAGAGTGTAACAAAGGTCTGTAGTTTCCTTAGACTAACATGTTATTGTCACAGATTTTTGGAAGGATTCTCGAGGTTAGCAACAGCTATGACTCCCTTTACATAGAAGAATGCCAAGTTTGAATGGAATGATAAATGTGAGCGAACATTTTAGGAATTGGAGAAGAGATTGGATTCAGTGCCTATTTTAACTTTACCAATGAGTGGAAAAGAGTTTATTGTTTATAGTAGTGCCTCGATACAAGGACTTAGATGTGTCTTGATGTAGGAAGGTAAGATGATTGAATATGCCTTACACCAAATAAAGTCGTATGAGAGGAATTATCTAATATATGATTTGGAATTGGCTATTGTAGTTTTGGCATTAATATTATGGAGACATTTCTTATATGGAGAAAAATGTAAGATATATACAGGCTACAGAAGCCTAAAATACATCTTTACACAAAAAGAACTAAATATGAGATAGAGGCAATGGCTTAAGCTAATAAAGGATTATGACTTGAAGATTTTGTATCACTTGGGAAAGGAAAATGTTATAGTTGATGCACTTAGTAGAAAAGGGTAGATGAATGTAGTCACCTTGATTACAAGTCAAAAAATAATTTAAGAAGATTTGAGAAGACTGGATATCAAGATTAATGTTAAAAGTGTGGAAGTGATGTTGGCTAATATAAAGATACAACCTAGCTTGATTGATAAGATGAAAAGATCTTAGATTGAGAATCCCGAAGGAAAGGAGTTATTAGAGACTCTGTATTGGTGGGAAGGAAGCCTAAACTTAAGTTGGATGATGATGGAGTGATTAGATATGAGAGAAGACTTTGGGTACCAAATGATCTTGAAATCAAGAAAAAGATTTTCAAAGAAGCTCACTCCTCAGCTTACTTGATTCACCTAGGTAGCATAAAGATGTGTAAAGATCTTAAAAAGCATTTTTGGTGGAATAATATGAAGAAGGAAATTACTGATTATGTGTCTAAGTGCATGACATGTCCATAGATTTAGATTGAATACCAAAGGCTAGTGGGAGAGTTACATCCTTTATCCATTCCAAAGTGGGAATGGGAAAACATTACTATGGATTTTACGATAGCCTTGCCTAAGACAAGAGCTAGACATGAGATGATTTTGGTGATTGTAGATAGACTGATAAAATCAACTCATTTTATACCTCTGTGAGTTGGATGTTTTATGGAGAGCTTGGAAAAAATCTATATTAGAGAGATTGGGAAACTACATGTTATTCTAGTGTTGATTGTATTAGACAAGGATCCACGTTTTGTTAGCAGATTTTAGAGAAGCTTACATGATGCTTTAGGCACTACGTTGGATTTCAACACAACTTTTCACCCTTAGATAAACAGATAATCAAAGAGGATGATTTAGATGTTAGAGGATATGCTAAGGGCCTATGCCTTGGACTTTGGAGGTAGATGGGATGTTCACTCGCCAATTGTGAAGTTTATACATAATAATAGCTACTAGTCTACCATATAGATGGCACCGTGTGAAGCTTTATATAGGTGGAAATGTAGATATCTAGTACACTCAGATGAAGGTGAAAGAGCACTTCTAGGACCCAACTTAGTCTACTAGGTAATAGAAAAGATGCGTATGAAAGTGGCTTAAGACCAATATAAAAGTTATGTTGATTAAAGAAGATAGCCATTAGAGTATAAAGTAAGAGATCATATATTTCCTAAGGTACCACCAACTAAAGGAGTGGTTTGATTTAGATTAAAGGGGAAGTGGAACTTGAGATATATAGGTTCATATGCGATGTTGGAAAGGATTGGACCAGTGGCTTGTAGATTGGCCTTACACCTTAGTTTATTAGGAGTTCGTGATGTTTTCTACATGTCTCGGCTGACAAAGTATATTGTAGATCCTTAGACAATGATTAGGATAAACCAACAAAAAATCTAGCTAAATTTGACTCATGCTAAGTACTTGATCAAAATTACAAATAAGAAGAAAAAATTGTAGACAAACAAAGTGATCAGATATGTTTAGGTATAGTGGAGTGGCTAAACCTAGTGCAAGGCCATATGGGAGCTAAAGGACATGATGAGGAACAAAAGTTCTTTTAAGGGGCAGGGGGTTGGTGATGGAAAACTCCAAAAATAATAATTAAGGTTAAAAGAAATAAAAAAGAAAATTTTTGATTAAATTATGAAGGAATTTCAAGTTGGAAAAGTAATTTTTCTAAAAAGAACCATTTTACCTTTGAATTTGATTTTGTAAAAAATGAACCCAAAAGTTTTGAGACCTTAAATATGGCCCCAAGACCTTAATTACAAAATATTTTGAGACAACTAGAAAAAAAATAATTTAGAGGTTAATTGGATAAAATGACCAAAATGCCCCTAGACTTGTCTTAAGGAGTAATTGATTAAACTAAATTTCAAGGGCATTTTAGTAATGATGAAACACTATTTTTTAGTTGGAGTAAGTGGAAAAAAATAAAGGAAAAATAATACAAAATAAGATAAATTAAGAGGATAGATGCCACTATAAGCTACAACCAACTAATCATTGTGAACATATTTACCCTCACCTTAAACCCTTGTTAAACCCTACTATTTAAGCACTTTTTTTGACATAAAATAGCAGCCTCCTTTCTCCATTTTGGCATGAGACACAAGGGTAAGGAGGTCCAAATTTCTAAGCTTAAACTCTAAACCATTTACTTCACTTAATATCCATCCTTCTAGATACTAGTTCTAATATTTTTTTCTATACGTTTTAGGTCAAGGATCAAGTGAAATTCTAAGTTAATAGGGGGTGATACTACAGGTGATTTAGGTATTGAGGTAAGTAAGAAAATGAATTGATTCAAGTGAATTTTAGTTTGTATATTGTATATCTAAGCAATGGATGATGTTTATTATGAAGGAAAATCAATTAAGAGTTGGGAAAACATCATTTTTTGAGTTAAGTAGGCATTATTTAGAGAAGATTTGGGTATTTCTTAGATCTCCAACAAGGTAAGTTCAAAATCTTGTTTAAGTTGATGATTTAGAATAGTTATAAATAATAAAACATGGTGATTTAATGATTTCTTGAACATTAATGGTGTATTGTAAAGCCCATTAGTGACTACCACCTATATTGAGTGTTATTTGATAATTTAAGACTTGATCTAAGATTTAGTGTGCTATGTGTTGTTGGCTATTAGATTTAGTAGTAGAAAATACAATTAATGCATGGTAATTGATAATATGATTAAGTATTATTGTTGTTGCCACTAATGAAGATGAAATTGGGATTTTTTTTTTTTTTTGCTAAATCTATTTTGGATGATGACTGATAATAAATTAATTATTAGAGTATTAACATGTGATGTATAGAGTGGTTTTGGTGATTAATTAGTAGATATAACATTTGGAAGGTTGCAATTAAGAAAAATGATTGAATTAGTCAATGAATGAGTTGATTTAATTATTAAGTTATGAATTTTCAGCATGTTAATATGTTCATAGAGTAATAAATTTGATGAAAATTAAAACTACTTGATAAATATTAAGTTTAGTGAAATTTTGGGATGACTTGGGTTAAATTGGAGGACTCAATGGACTTGAATTTATGATTTTCTTACATGATTTATTAAAATGGTTAATTCTAGAAATTTAGATGTATTTTGTTTATTTTGAGTAAATTTAATGGAACTATCATTTAATTATAAATAGAAATTAGATTGGATGTAAAATAAGACCTAGAAGTAAAGATGTGTAGGAATTATACTAGCTGAATGGATGAAAATAAATTGAGTCATGCTCTATTTTGATTGCCTTGTTTAGACAAAAATTTTTTGCTTGAAAATGAAAAATAAAGGATGTATTAAACACTAGGAAGAAGTAGGAACAAGTGGGCTTTGGTTTAAAGTGATTTAAATCTAAATTGAATGAGTTATGGACTATTACAGTTGAAAATTCGTAATTAATTTTGTTTTGATAGTTCAAGGGCTCTAAATTAAATAAAATAAGGCTTTTATGTTAGAATGAGTAGTAGAAGTGATAAGGAAACAAATGGCTTTAGTTTCACTTGATTTGAGCTTAAATTAAGTAATTTATGGCACTTTAAAATTAAGACATTTAATTGTGACAAATTAAAATTTAGCTAATGATTGGTTTAATTAAATCAGGCTAAGGCCGACCAACTAAAATTATGCTTAAGGACAAGCCTCATACCCTCCTTTTTGGGTGGCTCATGTAATTAAACATTATTTGCTTAAATAGAATCAATTAACTAAACTATACTAATTGAATCGACATAAGATTTGACATGTTAATGTGAGCCAATGACCCATGGACCCAAGATCCAAAATCTAAAACATAATTAGGTCCATTTCTTCTAAGGCTATACTTTAAATAAGCCTTAGCACAATAAATAACTCAATTAGGTCTCAAACCAATTCAAGACCCAAATCAAATTAACAAATCTAAAATGAACTAGACATAAGCCTAATAAAATAGAATGTACATACATAACTATAACCTAAATGGACTTTAGCAAATAATTAAATCAAAATGGCTTTTAAACTCATGAAGGCCTTAAATCAACTAAGAACTTACAATGAAATTGATTGGACCTAATAATCAATTATGCTTAAAACATAATAAGTAGGATTATTTAAATATAATGGACCGAGAGTAATTAAAGTAAACTAAAGTGACCTAATTAGAATTAAAATGGATTTAGTAACTATAACTGAACTTAACTAAATTAATTAGGATTAGTGGACCTAATGCTAAACAAAATTAGGCTTACTATACTTAAAAGGCATCTTATTTGGGCCCTAATCAAAATTGGATTTTAAAATTTAAATAACTTATTAGTTTTAAATGACTAAACCCTAAATGGTTTAGGCCATAATTAGCTAAAAGTTAATCGAACCTAGATAACCTTAATTAGGCTAGTATAAGCCATAAGTATTCTAAACCAACTATAGAATAGGATTCAATCACTTGGAATAACCAATTAACTTATAATTTTCTCTTTGATGCACCAAACTAACGCAATCAACTCAATTAGAACTTGGATTGTGATTTAGGAAACATCAACCTTTTAGATACTCTATAATTTATGTGTAACATGCTATGATAGAAAAATTAATTGGACTAATAATTAACTTGACTAAGTAACTGCTTACTACTTGGGCATGGTTACCTGAGCTAACAAATGACAAACCTTATATTAGGATTATGGATAGTCATATATCTCGAAACGATATAATAGTTAGGCACTTAGACCACCAAAGGTAGCTTAGCAAGTAGCTAATAAGTGGAAACATGTTGAATAACAGATATTGTAAATGGAGAAAATGCATATCAGGAGTCATCCAAGGTTATGGATCTCGACGGGCGATATAATATAATTGGACTATGTGATGTCCTAAAAATTTTTAAAAGACTATACGAAAATTTAAAGAAAATAAGTGAAATAAAAAAAAAAATTAGGTCGGGACAGCGAGAACGACAATCTCGCTATATTAAAAACTTTTAGAAATTTACGACGAAAATTCAAACATCGTAATGCATGAATATCATTTTAATAATTTGCGATGATAATAGGTTTTAAAAAAATCGAACAATTGGAAAGAACAACCATTGCAAAGAAATAAAAAATAATGAATGTAGCAATTTGAATTTTATGAAATATATTACCAAATAAATTTAGGAAGCAAAATAATTGAACAATATTCATATATAGGTATATAAACAAATAAATAAAAATAATTGTAAGTCCTAACTTTAGTTTGGGTAATTTAAACTAAAAGAATAAATTCTCCGAAACATAAATTTCAAACGATATTGGGTTAAATAAGGAAATTAATTGACACTATAGATTTAGGAAACTCAAATAAAAATTTTGAGTGAATATTGACGCCTAAAATAATCAAATTAGCTTAGACGTAAACTTTCATAATAAAATGCTAAAAATACAAAATTTAAAAATATCCTTGTACGTGCGAAATACTAAAATAGCAATATTTTTAATATAAAATATAATTATAATCTAATATATAAATATATATACATACATAACTGTGTAAAAAAGAAAATTTCAAATCGCATGTCTACTTAACCCTTCTTCCCGACGGCAGCAGCAAGAGGCAGCAGGTGCAGTAAGTCTGAATTCGTCGCCCATCACGTCGCCTGCATCCGGTCCCATCACCGTCCTAGCTGCCCTCGTCCCTTATTTCTTCTTCCTTTCTTTCTTTCCTTTCTCTTCATCTTCTTCTTCTTCTAGTTGCAACTTTGCTTTCATATTTTCTATTTAAACTTCGAAAAGATCTAACCAACCAGAATCCACGTCTGTGTCAAGAAACATAAGGGAAGCGAGGTTCTTGTCTGTACAATAGATCCCTAAGGTGATTTTGCTCTTCCTTTTAGAGGAGAGCTTACCGCCGTCTTCGTCCAGCTCCGGTCTCAATCCCAAGTACTGATGAGAAGAATGGTCACGATAATCGCGAGGATCAGGATAGCTTTATGGGAAGTTAAACTTTAGCAACAAGTCTCCCAAAATTGCCTCCTCCACCTGGAATGTGCCCTGGTCAGCTCTCTCCTAAGGACTCACTTGATGGCAACAATAAGGCTTTTAGTTTGGGGTTTGGAAATGGCGGATTTAGTGGTGTCGAATTGAAGAAGATCAGGGCTAATGAGAAGCTTGCTAAGATTGCTTTATCGGATCCAAAGTGTGCCAAAAGGATGTTGGCAAATCGTCAGTCAGCTGCCCGCTCTAAGGAATGAAGGATGCGCTATATATAAGAATTGGAGCACAAGGTTTTGACCCTGCAGACAGAAACTACAACAGTGTTTACCTAGCTTACCCTTCTACAAAGAGATTCGATTGGCCTCACCAACCAAAAGGAGTTAAAGTTTTGTCTTCAAGCTATGGGGAAGGGGAGAAGGAGCAAGATATATGCGTACGTGTCGGTGGTGTGTGCGGGTATGTGTGTATAGATATGGAAGGTGTGTGTAGTGTGTGCGGATATGTGTGTATGTGTACGAGATGGTGTATGGTGTATGCAGGTATGTGTGTATGTGTATGAGATGGTGTGTGGTGTGTATGGGTATGTGTGTATGTGTATGAGATGGTGTGTAGTGTGTGCAGGTATGTGTGTATGTGTATGGAAGGTGTGTGTGGTTTGTACGGAGTATGTGTATATGTGTGTGTCGATGGTGTAAGGTGTATGTGGAGTATGTGTGTTTGTATGCGCTAGTGGTGTATGTGTGTGTGCATGTGGACTTGAGGAGAAAGTGCAGCTGTATGTGCATGTAATTAGGTGCATAGTATAATTGTATGTATGTATATGTAGGTGTGTGTGGCGTGTGTATGTATACAGATAGGAGTATGTTGGTGTGTGGGAATGTGCTGGTGTAGGTATAAGGTGTGTAAGCAGGGTTCGACAAGTAGGAGATATGATGTAGGAAAGGAAGAAGAAAAGGAAACTGAAAGAGGAAAAGTTGGAAAAAGGAGGAGGAGAAAATTGAAGACGGAAGAAGGGTGAGGAAAAGAGGAGAAAAGCCGGAAAATAAAGACAAAAGAGTATTGATCTTTTGTATATGTGTAGGTAAAACTTATGTGTATGAGTGCGTATGACGTTATTACGATGGAGGTGGGCATGTATGTATATAAAGAGTAGCTGGTTTATGTATGGCAATGAAAGCGTAAGTGAGGATGAAAACCAGTAGAAAGGACGGGAAACCCTATAGGTGGAAATGTCAACAAATGAGAGAAAAAAGAAGGTGATACAAAATGATGAGAAATTTTCTAGCACCACCTATACCTTCAGAATTGGATTTGGCTAATGGTCCAAATCGCTTATATTTTTACTTTATGTCCTATATTCTAATAACTATTTGAGAAATAATCTTATAGGTACAATAATAATTCTCCAGGGGATGCTAATATGTCTTATACTAGTTGATGGACATAGGACATTTTCAAAATTTACAATCAAAGACCCGTTGCGATTATTTCCATTCCGAAGTATTGGCTCATGAAGACTTATGATATTTTTGTACTTTATAGTTGTTCTATGGACTATTTTATGTTGTATTTTTCTTTTGAGACACTTTCATTTTATTGTAATTTCCATTTAGGACCGGCTACCTTAAAAGTGGCAAACTTGTAATTTTTGACCATTTTCTAACCGTAGGAGTAGCAAGTATAAATACTTTCTTATAGTGGGGTTTAAAGAGGCCATTTTTTCAGATTTGAAACATACACTTTACGTGTGGGAATTAGGGTTCTTCCTAGTTCAATTTCTCTTATCAATTTCAATCCCAAGAATTGGAATTGTGGTGAGTGCAACAAAGGGAAATTATGAGTCATATCAATTTCTTATTGTTGTGTTTTCATTTCATCACTAGTGAGTCATATCTAGGGTTGATTTGGAAGTTCTTGGTCAAATTTTTTATTGAATTTGTGATCAATTATCTTGTTATAGGATTCATTGCTTTAGTAATTGATCTTATCATCTCATTGGTGGCGTGAATTTGTGCTTGTTGGAAGAGGATATATCACGGTTTTGGTTCTTTTCCTCCTCATATATTTCACGTGGAATTCACTTGATTTTATTGTTATTTAGTGAAGTTGATCATTATTGGATGTTTATTGCATCTTTAAACCTTTGGATTACATCAAATTTCCATTAGGGTTCGCACAAATTCCATTTCAATTGGACTGGTTTGTATGTGAGTTGAGGTTTGTTTTCTTTAATTCATTTGATTGTGCTTGGACTTGGTTTTGAGCACATCATTTTTTGGTATCAAAGCACAAGTTAAGAGAAGGGATTTAGTGTTGGTTGAATTCTTGATCATCATGCTAAATTAGGGTTCTTCATATTGTGAATCGAAATTATGTATTGTGAATTGAGTTGCGAAATTGTCTTGATTGAGAATTGAATTTGCTGCTTGTTGAAGTTGAATTGAAGGGTTTGTTGTAGCTTCTTCTGGTTGATCATTCTCGTGGAAGGGAAGAAGAGTAGAAGTGTGTTATTGATTCAAATTTTCGAATTTGAAATTTACCCATGCATACCGTGATTGATTTGTTGTTTGAAGAAGCTTGTAGAGTGTGCTATGTGAATCTTTGTGCAATTCGGAATTGGAGGAGTGTAATTTTCCAGATTTGCATTGTGTGGATAGTAGGGAATCTATTTGAATTCAAACACATCAATTAAGTTGAGGAGTTAATGAGTGTTTGTTTGAATTTGAAAATCATTTCATACCAATTGTGGAAGGGTTGCAATTAGTGAAGTGGTTGAATTTCAAATTTAAATTGCTGCCTATTTGTGTAAAGTTGCGGTTAGAACTTATGTTGGAAGTGGAGTACATTTTGTTGTTGTTGCCGTAGGAGTGGATTCTTACAACGTGAGTGTGTTATTGTTGTTTGAAATAAAGTGGTGGTGTGAATCAAATTGGTGTGGAGTTGTTTGTGAAGTGAGTGTCTTGTGGAATTTGGGGAAAAGTTGTTGCACCGTGATTTGAAAAGAGTAGGGAAATATTATTATTGTGGTGATTGAATTTGTTATGCACCGTGTATAGAAAAGGTGTGTATGTGTGTGGCATTGCATTTGTGTGCTAAGTAAATAGTATGTGTATGGTGTTGTATGTGTGTTGATTAAAAAGGGGATTGCAAGTGTTTCATGTGGTGGTGAATTATAGAAGTGTTGCACCGTGATGTGTTAATGTGATGGGAGAAGAGTGCTACACGTAGATTGTAATAGCATACTTGTGTTTTGAGTGAAGTTAAGTAGAGTTGTTTGTTTTCCTTTTGTAGTGGCTATTGTGTGGCATTAAAGGAAGTGTGGTTGTGAGGTGTGCTCCTTTGCTTTAAATTATCTTTGAGGTTCAATATACCGAGTCTACCACTATGTCGAATGATAGCGTGAATGGGGGAATTGGCGATGAAGCCAATAGTCAGGTTAGTGGAGGTCAGGGTCATAATGTTACAGGTAGGAGGACTTTGGAAGAACAGCTCCAAGATCTTACTACCATAGTTGCTACTCTGGCAACTAAGATTGACAGGTTGACATTACCACAACCACCAGTGGTAAACCATCAGGCACCACCTCAGGTAGCTCCATAGAATCCTCATCGAGATAAAGTAGTGGGAGATGGAAATCTGAATAGAAGGATGGGTAAGGAGCATCTTCCATACAGGGAAGAAAGGGATGACAATTTTGGGGTTAATCCATATCAAAATAGGGATTTCAGGCCGCTTCGGGGCTTGGAGTATGTGAAACTGCATATGCCTTCTTATGATGGCAAGGGATCAGTTGATGATTATTTAGATTGGGAGGACAAGGTTGAGGGTCTCTTTGAATATTATGGATCGGTGATAATACCGAGGTCCGATTGGTTGTTGTCGAGTTTATAGGGTACGCTAAATTATGGTGGAAGAATCTGATTATTAGCAGGCGTAGGGATGGAGAGGCTGAGATTCAAACATGGAGGGATATGAAAAGGGTATTAAGAAAAAGGTTCATTCCTGAGCACTACAAACAGGAACTGTTTATACGACTGCAGACCTTGAGGCAGGGAGGCAAGATAGTGGATGACTACGTACAAGATTTTGAGGCACTAGTGATCAGATGTGGATCGGTTGAACTTCCTGAACAAACCCTAGCACGTTTTGTATCTGGGGTGAAGTATGAGATAGCTTGTGTAGTTGAGCTTCAGAGATATAGTACACTTGATGAGGCTATACAGTTAGCCTTGAAAGTGGAAAGACAGAGGCGATCCTATTCATTCCAAGTTACTAGGAGCAAGCCCAATACTAATACGAAGCCCATGGGGGTTGTTGGTCAGTTGGATGGGTCAAAGGGAGCAGGTGAGCATTTCAGGGTTGTAGACAAAATTATCCTTACTATAGAAAAGGAGAAAAATGTTTCTGGGAAAGGCAAATAGGTAGTTGGATCTGATTTGAGGCAGATGGTACAAGGGTCAACCAGTGGGAAGATGCGCCAGATTAAATGTTTCAAATGTATGGGATTTGGACATATAGCTACACAATGTCCCAATAAAAGGGTGATGACTGTCATGGAGGGTAACGAGGAAGATGATGAGGAAGTGACTGTCGAGCCACAGATTTATCCTTAGCCTTACAAGAGTATTTTGATGATGAACATGCTGAAACACATGGGGATAAAAAGGGAGGAAAATACTTACCTATTAATGTGTTATACAGGGTTATGACTATTTCTTCAGATACCAGGGACATACAGAGGGAGAATCTATTCCACACACCTTGTTAGATTCGAGGTAACCTATGTATGCTTTTTATTGATAGTGGTAGTTGTACTAATGTCATATCTACTGCATTGGTAGAAAACTTACAATTAACCACTAGCTCTCATCCTAACCCGTATAAAGTTCATTAGTTGGACAACCGAGGTAGTTTGCATGTTACACAGCGAGTAATGGTACCAATCAGTATAGGAGATTGGTATAGTGACGAGATTATCTATGATGTGCTTCTTATGTATGCATTTCATTTACTACTGGGTTGACTATGGCTATTGATAGAAAGGTGTTACATGATGGGTTTAGAAACACTTACATGTTTCAAAAGGATGGTATACGGATTTTATTGACTCCTTTGTCTCCATCTAAGGTTCGTTCTTTCCAGGAACTAGTCAGAAGCATATATAGCTCTTCCACATTTTCAACCAACAAGCAATTCTAAACATCGGGTTTTAGTTCAGGAAAAGATCCTCTAGATTTGAGGGCAAATCTTTTAGAAGCCCGAGGAGATGATGAGAAATTTTCTGGCACCACCTATGCCTTTAGAACTAAATTTGGTTGATGGTCCAAATCGCTTATATTTTTACTTTATGTCCTATATTCTAATAACTATTTGAGAAATAATCTTACAGGTACAATAATAATTCTCTAGGGAATGCCAATATGTCCTACACTAGTTGATGGACATAGGACATTTTCAGAATTTACAATCAAAGACCCACTGCGATTGTTTCCATTCCGAAGCATTAGCTCATGAAGACTTATGATATCTTTGTAATTTATAATTGTTCTACAGACTATTTTATGTTGTATTTTTCTTTTGGGACACTTTCATTTTATTGTAATTTCCATTTAGGACCGGCTACCTTAAAAGTGGCAAACTTGTAATTTTTGACCATTTTCTAACCTTAGGAGTAGTAAGTATAAATACTTGCTTATAGTAGGGTTTGAAGAGGCCATTTTTTCATATTTGAAACATACACTTTACGTGTGGGAATTAAGGATCTTCCTAATTCAATTTCTCTTATCAATTTCAATCCCAAGAATTGGAATTGTGGCGAGTGCAACAAGGGGAAATAATGAGTCATATCAATTTCTTATTGTTGTGTTTTCATTTTAGTGAGTCATATCTAGGGTTGATTTGGAAGTTCTTGGCTAGATTTTTTATTGCATTTGTGATCAATTATCTTGTTATAGGATTGAATGCTTTAGTAATTGATCTTATCATCTCACTGGTGGTGTAAATTTGTGCTTGTTGGAAGAGGATATATCACGGTTTTGGTTCTTTTCCTCCTCATATATTTCACGTGGAATTCACTTGATTTTATTATTAATTAGTGAAGTTGATCATTATTGGATGTTGATTGCATCTTTGAACCTTTGGATTACATCAAATTTCCATTAGGGTTCACGCAAATTCAAATTCAATTAGACCAGTTTGTATGTGAGTTGAGGTTTGTTTTCTTTGATTCATTTGATTGTGCTTAGACTTGGTTTTGAGCACATCACAAAACCTTTAGTGACTACAAATCCTATGGGTTGTCCTATAAGTAGTTCATTAAAGGATATTAGAGACAAATTGATAAACTAAAGGTTCAAAGATGCTTCATCTAAAGGAGAGACATTTATGTTAGTGTAGATGGTAAAGGGAATGATTCAAGCAACGTCCAAGATAATGGCCTAGGGAATATTTGGAATGAAATGAATTTCATAATAGAATGTTCAAAGGATGTTAAGGAAGATCATTCTTGGCCAAATACCCTAATGCATGACCTTTAGTTGTCCTTTCCAAGGGTATCTTGCCTATACAGAAGAAGGAATTCTAGATTTAGCAGGTTAATGATGTTCCATTGCTCAACTTCTACACAAGGAAAGCAGATAGTCAATCACAGCAACTTGAGGTGTTGGAAGCGATGATTCTTAGGAAGACCATTCCTTTTAGGACCCTGTATTGAAATCACGTTGAGAAAGTGTTCAATGTTTCAAATATTGTTCGCCTAAAGTTTCTTAAGTTGGAGACTTCACGCCTTGCCATTAAATGCATATTGAGCAAAGTACACATATCAGGTGCTAAGAAACTACCAAAGTCAAGTGGAGATGCTGCTTTCTATGGTTTAGTTAAGGAAGCATTGCAGAATGGCACTGATTTCAAGAGGAAAGTAAAGAGTTTACCCACTGGAATCGCATGACTCCAGTTAGGACTATGACGACTGTAAACACCCCATTTTTGCCCTAAGAATCATAATAATCAATTTCCAATTTTTCCTAATTTTTCTCTAATTTGGCAAAAATAAGAAAAATATTCAAAAAATAAAAATAAATTGGAAAACACATCAATTTTGAAAAATGATTTCAGAAATTGCAATAATAAGGAATAAATAATTTTTTAAAATTTTTTAAATTTCAAAAAATACAAAAAAATAAAAAAAAAATCGCATTGCATATATGCAATTTGCGAAATAAAGAAAATCAGGAAAATGGTGCTAGCTTAGCTGGTCCGTGCCACGGTCAAGCAGGCGCGCGCGGGTGCAAGGTCCGGGGTTCAAAACGCAGGGGAGCAGATTCCGCGTTTTGCAATTTTTCTTCATCGCCTAGGACACGTGGCAGCATCTGATTGGTTGGAGCAAACGCACGCGCCGGGCGCGTGATTGTCTTCAACCTCGGTCCGAGATCGCCAGCGAGGGGAAAAATTCGAATTTCGGCCGTTTTGATTCGATTTTTTGCACGAATCCAACAGTATTCAACAGAATTGAGATAAACATCATCTAATTGGAATCAAATCTCAACAAATCGAAGGATTTACACGAATCAGAGTTGGTTCATTTAACGCAAATCCGATTTCCCTCAATTGGTGGAAATTCGAGCTTATCCAGCTTGATTTCGAGAGCCTATAAATAGAGGATGAAGTGAGGAAGCCAAAACACAGATCACAAGCGAGAGAAAGTGAGAGAAAAGAGAGAATCGAAGTCCACTGGAGGAGTTCGGAGCCGTGACCACCGATCAAGAGTTAAGCAACCACCAGGAGGCATTTCTGGAGCAAACCACCACCACCATTGGATTCCTCACCCTCGATAACCTAGGATTCGACAACTTAACCGCTGCAAAAGGCCACCGGAATGCCGTCAACGAGCACTCCCCGCCGTAATGTTCGGCCGCTTCAACCCGATTCGACCCGATCGACCCGACCCACGCACTAACCCAGATCCAAGTAAGTCAGATTTTTCTGTTTTTTATTTGATTTTATTTTATTTTGTTTATTTCTTTGATTTATTTTTCCGAATTGATTTATTAATTTTGTTATTTATTTATTAATTTGCTATTTATTTATTTGTTTATTTACTTATGTGTTATTTATATTTCAATAAATAGAAAAATGTTAGAAATTAGACTTTTTAGGAGTTAATAATAAAAAAAAAAATAAAAATAAAAAGAAAAAAATATAATCAAAATAATAAATAATAAAAATGTAGAAAATAATAAAAATATTAGAAAGAAAATAATAATAAAACTTTAGATTTTGAAATAAAGTAGAACCTAGGAGAAAAATTTTAAAAAATGCACAAAAATTATGAAAAATTAATAAAAAAATTATAAAGACTTATAAAGACTATAAAAATTTTAAAATAATAAAAGAATTATAAAAATGATAAAAAATCATAAAAAATTACAAAAAAATAATAAAAAATTAAGAAAAATTCAAAAATTAAGAAAAAAATAGAAAAAACGAGTTTTATCACTTAGAAAAATCATTTTCTCAAATAAATCCAAAATTGATGTTTTCCTCAAAAATTATTTTCAAAAAACAAATTATTAAGCTTAGGTTTAGATCTTTTTAGAAAAATCCCAAAAATAGTAAAAACATAAATTAAAAGAAATTTCAAAATTAAAATTCACAAACCCACTAAATCTTTTCAGGAAAAGCGAACTACAGCTTGTTTAATCCTGAATAGCAGGTACGTAGGCACCCATTTGGGTCAACCCATAAAATGAAATAAAAAAATCATTTTTTTTTTCCAAATAACTCATTCAAAAACACAAGGCAACAGAAACAAAATAAAAGACATTTCTAGATAAAGATAATTTTAGGAGATTAGGTGGTAACCATAAGGTTTTAATAGGTTAGCCTCCGAACTTAGAAACTATGGTTTTCCTTTTCCTCTTTTCACCAAAAACGAGAAGAGGAAATCACGACGACTAGTGGTCCAAATTAAGACTAATCCGCTCCTTTAGTCTTAATTCAATCTTTCCCAACAACAGTTGGGTGGCGACTCCAAAATTAAACGAAGTTCTGAACTCAAGTTGAGGATCTATATTAGATGAGCATATGGTGTAATTTAGATTGGATTAGGAATGGGAAAATTAAAAAATTAGACTCGATGGGATGGCGACTCCACTAGGGAAATGCTTGTTCCAGTAGGCTAGCCACCTGAATCTCCTCAAATTGTTCTTTTAAAGAAATGTCTTTCAATTATTATTCTGTTGCTAACTTTTCAGGGATTAGCTAAGATTAGTTTTCTTTACTTTAGGGTCTGCATGCATGCATATGTTTGTGTGAATAGATGCGGTCGAACCCGGACCATCCTAAAACCCTAAAACGGGGAGCCATTGTGTAGGTTTCGGGCGAAGTGAGTTGAACACCGTTCGGGACCGATTAGGCTACCCCACCCAATGCTTTGATATGGCCTGAGATCCATTTCTCCGAGAATGCGGGAGGCCATAGAGCTTGGGGACCAGTTAGAACCTACCTATTTTGCATACATAAGTCATGGGTTGACAATTGATGATAATGTAATAAATTGTTATTTTGTTCATGGAGTTCGGATCTATTTCCCTGTAATATTTTCATAGTTCTGGTTGTAATTAGGGAATTTCTAGTTGTAATAGATGGCTAGTACCGCAGTCAATCGCCTCCTCCGCAAAGAAATTCGAGTGTACAAACCTTTGGACCCAAAGTTAGTACTGGACCATTGGTTTACCTTGTACAATCCAGAGGAGCAGGCCGTCATCCAACAAAAGATAGGGTCCATGCTCTCACTAACAAAGATAGAGGTGAATTTGCCTTTGGTACGGGCCATGCTCCAGTTATGGGAAGTAGAGCCCGTAGCTTTCTTTATCGGGCCACATGAAATCACCCCTACCCTAGAAGAGTACACCCAGCTGCTACAGGCTCCAGCACTGACTGATCAAATCTATATGCCAGATCTCGAGGCCGAGCCAATTGGTACCTTCAGCAGACTCCTGGGTATCCGTAAAACAGCAGTCAACAAGGCCTTAGCAGACTGTAACGGTACTGCATACGGATGGACGAGTTGGAAGCCTGAGTCTCCACAATAGAAGACCAAGAGAGCTAGGAAATATATAATCATTGTTTTCTTTTATTTGCTCTTAAGTATTGAACTCCAAAGTTTCCAATATTAATAAAAATGAAGTTTCAATATTACATCATCAATCAATTGTTGACCCTTTTATTTTTAGCATCTACATGACACATGCATCACATCTGCATACATCATACTAAAAAAAGAAAAATGCGCACCAGGTATTAAAATAGCTCCTAAACAACCAAACCCTCCCAGAAGCCCAATTTGCACACGGTTAAAAATGAAGATGGCAAACAGTGGCGACAACCGCAATAAGACCAGCACTGACTACATTCCTACACCCCAAGAAGAGGTACAAGCTAGAGGTGTCAAAGGCAAGATGAAAGAAAAGTCAAGCAACACCCCGATGCGTATTCTACCCCTCCAACAATCTTTCAAAAAAGCAACTGTCATTCAAGAGCCTCGGATAAGCTAAGATGACGTTAGCAACGGGAGCCTAACCCCCCGCACGTCCAATTAGCATCGGCTCTGAACAATTGGTTTTGTTATCCTATCAATAGTTATAGGTCAGCTCAAAAATAGAGAATGATTATTGAACGAATTTTATTGAGACACTCTTTATCAATTCAATTACAGTCTGTTTTTTTTCTTATATACATGCTTTCATCTTTACTTTGCCTAGATCTCCTACCAGCGAATATCAGGGATATTTCGTGCAGGTAGAAAATAAAAACGCTGATATCGTTTCTAATGCTGCTGGGTCAGTTGTTGAAGGCGATATCCTTGACCACGAAATAATACAAGAAAATTGGCAAAAACATGAACAAAGTGGAATTTCGATTGACGAACCGGTGGAGACAGTAAATCTAGGAAGCATGGAAAAACCTAAAAACCTCAAAATCGGGACTAGTTTGAGTGCTGAGCAAAAATGTGAATAAACGAGCTATTAACAAAATATGCAGATGTGTTTGCCTAGTCATATGGTGACATGCCAGGACTAGACCAATCAATAGTGGTTCATAGGCTCCCCACAAGGGAAGATGTCAAACCTAAAAAGCAAAAACTGAGAAGATTTAGGCCTGACATCTTGCTAAAGATTAAGGAAGAAGTCAAGAAACTACTAAAGTAGGGTTCATCGAAGTGTCCGATTACCCAGAATGGGTAGCAAATATAGTCCCTAATATGAAAAAGAATGGAAAAGTACGCGTATGCGTAGACTTCCAGGACTTAAACCAAGCTATGCCAAAGGATAACTTCCCCCTACCTCACATTGATGTTTTAGTGGACAACACTGTGGGAAACCATCTTTTCTCATTCATGGACGGTTTCTCAAGATATAATTAAATAAAAATGGCTGAAGAAGACAAAACCAAAACGACTTTCATCACAACATGGGGAACTTTCTGTTACAAAGTCATGCCCTTCGGTTTGAAAAACGTCGAGGCAACGTATCAAAGAGCCATGGTCGTGATACTTCATGACATGATGCATCGAGAGGTTGAAGTATACGTCGACGACATGATAGCCAAATCTAAGGAAGGAGAAAGCCATATAGATATCCTAAGGAAATTGTTTAGGCGACTGAGAAAATTCCAACTCAAGTTAAACCCAGAGAAATGCACTTTCGGGGTCACAACAGGGAAATTGTTAGGGTTTGTCATAAGCCAGGAGGGCATTAAAATCGATCCTGACAAGGTAAAGTCTATATTAGAGTTACCTTCCCCATGCTCCATTAAAGAAGTAAGAAGCTTGCTGGGAAGATTAAATTATATAGCTCGTTTTATCTCATAGCTCACCGATAAATGTCGGCTACTATTCCGTCTGTTGAAAAAGAATGCCACCATAGAATGGGACGACGAATGTGAAAAAGCATTCAGGACGATCAAAGACTACCTTATAAAACCTCCGATCTTAATAGTCCCGAAGCAGGGGAAGCCCTTATTCTTATACCTCACTATACTCCCTGAATCCATGGGTTGTGTGCTAGGGTAAAAAGATAAAGAGGGAAGAGAACGTTCCATATATTACTTGAGCAAGAAATTCACAGAAGGGGAACAGAGGTACTCAGAGGTGGAGAAGACTTGTTGTGCCCCTAATTTGGGTCATGCATCGACTAAGGGAATATACCCTTTACTATCATATTGAGCTACTGACAAAACATGATCCCTTGAAATACTTGGCAGAGAAACCAGCTTTGATAGGGAGAATCTCTAAATGGCAAATGCTCCTATCCGAGTTTGACATCACATACATAAATCAGAACTTGATGAAAGGGCAAGCCTTAGCCGACCAATTGGCAGAACACCCTGTTGAGACAGATTCCCAAGAACTACAAGCCCAATTCCCGGACGAAAATATATTAACAGTGGAAGATAAACCGGTAGAAGACTTTGGGATAGAGCAGGACCCGAAATGGAAACTGTTTTTCGATGGAGCCGCCAACGTATTCGGTTGCGGAGTTGGGGCAGTATTGATATCCCCAGATGGCACTTGATAAAGCCATTTTATACTCAATCTTTATAGTATGAAGTGTGTTAATTTATTATAGATTTTATAGAAATCATAAGGAAATGGTACTTAATTCTATTATGGTGATAAATTAGGCTAAATGGAGTCAAGGGTGCTAATTCAAGTAAATTAGAAAAGTCATCTACAACTTGGATCAAAGACAAGGATTTACACCGCCGGAGGAAAGTACATGGGCGTGTAGTTGAAGTACACGGCCGTGTACTTAGTTTTGAAGCTACAGGAAACTACACGGTTGAAGTACATGGCCGTGTATCTGTCTAGAAGGAGGCACGTTTTGAGTCACGGCCATGGTGAAAACCGTGCTATACACTGCACAAGAAGGTGTAAATGTGGACTTCCAGCAGAGAGAGACACGGCTCGTGATCTGGCCTTGGTGGAAACCGTGCTAGCAGTCGTGGTGGAAGTTGAAATGGAAGACGTGCCAAGGATGAGAAATTGTGGAACATCAAACAGAGGATAGCACGGCTTGGGATCTGGCCGTGGTTAAAGTCGTAGTATACACTGATCACGGATGAAGACTTGTAGATTACCCATAGAGGAAGGTACGACTTGACCCACGGTCGTGTGGTAGGGCGTGCCAGGCGGATGATTATTCACTTCTCGAGATTTACATAAAAAAGGAAAGATATTTTCGTATCTTGCTAGCTAAAGATCCTCTGCCATCCCTTTAACAATATAAATAGAACTAACCCTAGAGGGTTAGGACAATCTTGAATGATCTTAGAGACAAGAAGGGAAGAAGGGGGCAGAGCAGGCAGCCGGGAACAGAGGCTTGTTATGTTTTCACTTTTAATTTTCGTTTTTATGATGAACATGTGTAGCTAAGTTGTTTTTCTAGCCAAAGGGTCATAGAAGTTTGATTCTCCACGAATTGTGAGATCTAATTTATTTGTATTTAATCTATTCTTTGTTTTTGGATATTCATATATCTTCTGAACGTCTTATCATTATTATCTTTGTTGATTGGTATGAATTAGAGCTCTTCTACTTAATTAGCAAGTTAATATATTGTCAACTAGCACGTCAAATCCGTAATTGTTTGATTGTTCTAGTCTCAGTGACACAATAACATGTTTGGTTATAAAATAGATGATCGAATTCATGTTATGGAGATGTCATGATTATGTTTAAATAGGTTATCTTATAATCTACTGGCATGAATTGGTAGTCTCTCTAGTTTTTAATGCTACTGATAGATTAAATCCTAAGAGCTTGTCTAGGGTTGTCTAATCGATAAGAGAAATAATCAAAGAGCTTATTTTGGTTATCGAAGAAGTACGGAGAGATAGGTTGTTAGAGCTTGTTAATAACCATAACCAGTTTATCTAGAAATAAGGATAGAAGACATTTGCATCGATGATCAATTCCTAGAATTAAACTATCTTCATTCCTTTGGCTAGGCTTTTATCAATATTCGACTTTATTATATTGTTTAATATTATTTTATTCACAAACAAAACCCCCCATTTTTCTTTTCATCTTTATTCTCTTTGAATAGAAATATATTTAACCAATCCCTGTGGATACGACCCTACTCACTACTATACGCAAATCATATCAATGTCTAGGAGTAGGTTTTATTTTTGTTGGATTCGACACCCATCAAATTTTGGCACCGTTGCTGGGGATTGGTATCAAATTTATTTCTATTCTTGTATGACTCGCTCTTCTCATACAAGTGCACTCGCCTATAATCCGGAGATTGAGAAGACTCTTAAGAGGCTGCGAAGAGAAGCTAGATCATCCCCTGGACTGAACTTGGCATCGGATTTGTCTGATTCATCCATTGATTCTAAAAAAGAAGACGATATGGCAAATCCCGAAAGGACATTGCGAGAATTGGCTGCACCGGATGTGAATCAACAACCACTTTGTATTCACTACCCCGAACTAGCTGTTGAATTCAAGTTAAAATCTGGGTTGATACATCTGCTACCCACCTTTCATGGTCTTGAGAATGAAGATCCTCACAAACATTTGAAAGACTTTCGTATAGTGTGTTCTAGTATGAGGCCACAAGGAATAACCGACGATCAAATCAAGCTACGTGCTTTTCCATTTTCTTTAAGTACTAAAGCTAAAGATTGGTTGTTTTATTTGCCTCCAAGTTCCATAACCACTTGGACAGATATGGTGAGACTCTTCTTGGATAAATTCTTCCTCGCATCCAGAGCCGCTGGTATAAGAAGAGACATTTGTGGTATCAAACAGAGGGACACCGAGACTCTTCATGAGTATTAGGAGAGGTTCAAGCAACTATGTGCAAGCTGTCCATAACATGGGATATCTGAACAACTCCTCATCCAATACTTCTATGAAGGCTTGCTTCCAATGGAGAGGAAGATGATGGATGCTGCAACTGGAGGTGCCGTAGTAAACAAAACCCCTGGTCAAGCTAGGGAATTGATCTCCATTATGGCTGCTAATTCGCAACAATTTGGATATAGGCATGATACATCTTCAAGGAAGGTAAATGAGGTAAGTGTGTTTAACCTTGAACATCAAATTTCTAACCTAACCTCCCTTGTGCAGCAGCTAGCTCTTGGAAATACCCAGTAGGTGAAGGCTTGTGGAATTTGTGCTGCTCCTAATCATCCTACTGACATGTGCCCCACATTGCAAGATGACAATCATGAACACGCCAATGCTGTAGGAGGATTCCCAGGACAACCACAAAGGAAATATGATCCCTACTCGAATACTTATAATCCTGGATGGAGGGATCATCCTAACTTCAGATATGGCAATAAACCACAAAACTTCCAACAATTCCAACCTAAGCCATCAAACTAAGTACCACAAGCTCCTTCCACTTCAGGTATGTCTCTTGAGGAAATTGTTAAATCACTTGCCATTAATACAAAACAATTTCAGGATGAGACAAAGCAGAGCATCCACAACTTGGAAAATCAGGTAAGCCAACTTGCCTCTTCTATAAACAGGTTAGAAACTCAAGGTAAGTTACCTTCTCAAACTATTACAAATCCAAAGCAAAGCGCTAATGCAATTACTTTGAGAAGTGGAACGAAATTGCAGGGATCAAATGAGAAAGGACATCGAACCAATCTTGAGAAAGAGACTGCAACTCCAAGTCAGCAGAACAACCAGATCAAAGGATCCCTTGTTGAACCACCAAAAGTCATGACAACAGCACCCCCTTTCCCCTCTAGATTAGCAAAAACCAAGAATGAAGCTGAAGAAAAGGAGATTCTTGAAACTTTTCGCAAAGTTGAGGTAAATATTCCTTTGCTGGATGCAATTAAGCAAGTACCTCGTTATGCTAAATTTCTCAAAGAATTGTGCACTAACAAAAGAAAGCTGAAAGGTAATGAAAAGATTAGTGTGGGTGAGAATGTTTCAGCTATTCTTCAGAAGAAGCTTCCTCCTAAATGTAAGGATCCGGGTATGTTTACTATTCCTTGCAAAATAGGTAATCTTGGAATCGCTAAAGCTATGTGTGATTTAGGAGCTTCAATCAATGTTATGCCTTTATCTGTTTATCAAAGCTTGAATGTTGGTCCTTTGAAGGAAACAAGTGTTATTGTTCAACTTGCTGATAGGTCCAATGTCTATCCTAAGGGAGTCCTAGAAGATGTTTTAGTACAAGTTAATGGGTTGGTTTTCCCTGCAGATTTTTATGTGCTTGACATGGAGAATGATGATTCTCGTAATTCCTCAATGATATTATTAGGGAGACCATTTCTTAAGACATCCAGAATGAAAATTGATGTACATGACGGTAACCTCACTATGGAATTTGATGGTGAAGTGATTAAATTTAACATTTATGATGCCATGAAATATCCTAGTGATATCTCCCCTGTTTTTGTTGTGGATGTTATTGACCCATTAACACAGGCTACATTTGATTTGATAGACGATGATGAGTTGAAAATTGTACTTAATAGGAGCCTTACTATTAATACATTGAAAACCCTTAAGGAGAAGCTTGTAATATCCTCTGATTTGCAGGACATGATTTGGGAGTTAGAGTCATTAAAACCTACTAGGTATGATGTGTCCTACATTAATTTACCCCCTTCTAACACAATACTTCTTCCCTCTATTGTGCAGGCACCAAAGTTGGAATTAAAACCCTTACCCAAACATCTAAAGTACATCCTCTTAGGAGAAAATGAGACTCTTGCTGTGATAGTCTCTAACAAACTAAGTACTTTAGAAGAAGAAAAGTTGATTTGGGTGCTAAGAGAGTATAAAGAAGCCATTGGATGGTCCATAGCCAATATCAAAGGCCTAAGCCCCTCCACATGCATGCACAAGATTTTAATGGAAGATAATTGCAAACCTTTAAGGGAAGTTCAACGTCGTTTGAACCCGCCTATGATGGAGGTAGTTAAGAAAGAGATCTTGAAACTTCTTGATGCAGGTATGATCTATCCAATTTCCGATAGCAAATGGGTAAGTCCAATTCAAGTTGTTCTAAAGAAAACAGGCTTGACTGTGATTGAAAACTCTGATGGTGAGTTAATTCCTACCCGGGTTTAGAATGGTTGGAGGGTTTGTGTTGATTACAGAAAGTTAAATGCGTCAACTAGAAAAGATCACTTCCCTCTTCCTTTTCTTGATCAGATGCTTGAACGTTTGGCTGGCCATTCTCACTATTATTGTCTTGATGGTTATTCAGGTTTTCATCAAATTCCAGTGGCATCGGAAGATCAAGAGAAGACTATTTTCACTTGTCCATTCGGTACTTTTGCATATCGAAGGATGCCTTTTGGGCTCTGCAATGCCCCAGCCACATTCCAAAGGTGTATGGTTAGTATATTTTCAGATTATGTGGAAAATATCATAGAGGTTTTCATGGATGACTTCACCGTCTATGGTAATTCTTTTGATTCATGTTTGACTAACCTTACAAAAGTGCTTCAAAGATGTATAGATAAGAACCTAGTGTTGAATTATGAAAAATGTCACTTTATGGTTGAACAGAGTCTCATTTTAGGTCATATTGTATCCTCTAAGGGGCTTGAAGTCGATAAAGCTAAGATATAATTGATTAAATCTTTACCTTACCCCGTAAGTGTTCGGGAAATTCGCTCTTTTCTTGGGAGTGCAGGATTCTATCGACGCTTCATCAAGGATTTTTCCAAAATTACTCAACCCCTATGTCGATTGCTGCAAAAAGAAGTGACATTTGAGTTCGATGAGGCCTATAAGCACGCTTTTGACACATTGAGGGATAAGTTGACTTCTGCTCCAATCATCCAATCACCTGATTGGAACCTTCCCTTTGAAATTATGTGTGATGCGAGCAATTATGCAATTGGAGCCGTTCTTGGCCAAAGAGTTGGAAGAGCTTCTCATGTCATTTATTACGCTTCCAAACATTGGATAATGCTCAATGAAACTATTCCACAACAGAAAAAGAACTCTTGGCTGTTGTTTTTGCATTAGAAAAATTCAGATCATATTTACTTGGTACTAAGGTGATTGTTTACTCTGATCATGTAGCTCTCAAATACCTGCTCGCGAAGAAAGAGGCGAAACCAAGACTTATTCGATGGATACTCTTATTACAAGAGTTTGATTTGGAAATACGCGATAGGAAAGGCTCTGAAAACTTAGTTGCCGACCACCTCAGTAGAATACTTATCAGTGAAGGGTCAACACCAATACAAGATGATTTCCCATATGAGTATCTCTTTTCTATTCAAAAGACAATTCCGTGGTATGCCGATATTGTCAACTATTTGGTTACTAAGACACTACCAAGTGATTTGTCTAGAGCTCAAAAAGATAAAATTAAAAGTGATGCTAAGTACTATGTATGGGATGATCCATATTTGTGGAAACATTGTGCTGATCAGATCATTAGAAGGTGTATTTCTCAAGACGATATTCCCTTTGTCTTTCAATTTTGTCACTCATATGCATGTGGTGGACATTTTGGCCCTAAAAGGACAGCTCAAAAGGTATTAGGATGCGGTTTGTTTTGGCCTACATTGTTTCGTGATTCTTTTATGTTTTGTAAGTCTTGTGAACGATGTCAAAAAATTGGCAACTTAGGACGTAGAGACCAAATGCCACTTACCCCTATTCTTGCATGTGAAATATTTGATATATGGGGTATTGACTTTATGGGTCCTTTTCCTCCTTTTTTTCGGTAGTGTTTACATCCTTCTTGCTATGGATTATGTTTCAAAATGGGTGGAAGCCAAAGCAACCCGAACTAATGATGCCAAAGTTGTTGTGGATTTTGTTAATCTCATATTTTTGCTAGGTTCGGGACACCAAAGGCTCTTATCAGTAATCGTGGTACACACTTTTGTAATAGAGTAGTGGAAACTCTACTAAAAAAATACAGGGTCACTCATCGCACTTCTACCGCATACCACCCTCAAACCAATAGATTGGCAAAAGTTTTAAATCGAGAGATTAAGTCTATTCTGGAAAAAACCGTCAATCCAAGCAGGAAAGATTGGAGCACAAGACTTGAAGATGCATTATGGGCTTACCGGACAGCTTACAAGACCCCTATAGGTATATCTCCTTACCGTTTGATATTTGGCAAACCGTGTCACCTCCCTGTGGAGCTGGAACATAGGGCATACTGGGCTGTAAAACAATGTAACATGCGAATGGATGAGGTTGGTGAGCACAGAAAACTTCAATTACAAGAACTTGAGGAAATTCGAAGAGAAGCTTATGAGAGTACTAAAATCTACAAGGAAAAAACAAAGAATTTTCATGATCAAATGATTTCCCGAAATAATTTTTCTGCAGGTCAAAAAGTACTACTTTATCATTCTCGATTGAAGTTGTTCTCTGGAAAGCTACAATCACGGTAGATTGGTCCTTTTGTTATCACTAACATATTTTCACATGGTGCAGTTGAGATCGCAAGTCTTGAAACCGGTAAGAACTTCAAAGTCAATGGTCATCGCTTGAAACC
>JBBMOL010000779.1:0-37516 GCA_037954665.1 Laguncularia racemosa
CCCTTATTTGGAAAATGCTCCTCACCTATCCTTCTATTTAAGTCTCCATCTCCCACATACTCTGTTTCGATGAGGGTTTTGTGGAGCTACTCGAGGTGGTGCTGGTTAGTTTACCACTGGTGGTTGTGGTAAGTCATCTTATCAACTCTAGTTGCTAGTGTAGCAACTATAGTAGTAAGCTCTTGTAGTTGTTCCTCCAAAGTTCTCCTACCTGCCACATTACGACCATGTCCTCCACCAACCTGGCTATTGGCTTCTTCACCCAATCCCCCATTCACACTATCATTAGACATATTTGTAGATTCTTATATGTTGTTCCTCAAAACAATATGATTCAAGGGTACACACTTCCACTACTATACTTTCTTAAACTCCACACAATAGCAACTACAAAGACAAACAAACAAACCCACTTAATGTTACAATTTTATAATTGCAACTCACGTTTAATACTCTTCTCCACAACAAGCCACAAGTACAACGGTGCAGCAAATTTAATTTCCACAAGTCACTCCACGGCAACACACAAGCAACAACAACAATTAAGATGTATTCACTTCCATGGCAACAACAAAGTGAATATTGATTACAAGTAGTCTTCAACTTCCACGGCAAATAATGAAGACAAAAGATTAATAAGTAGCTTTCCCAAAATGAATTCCAAATCCCACTATAGGCAGCAACTTTCAATTTGAAATTCAAATAACTTCACTTATTGCAAGCCTTCCTCAATGGTAACAATGAATTCAAATTCAAATAGCAATCATTAACTCCCACAACTTAATTGCATATGATTTGAATTCAAATAATTCCTTACTAATCAAACTTAATTTAATCTGCAAATTGTACTCCACCAATTCAGAATTACACAATGGAATTCAAAGACAACAAACAACACAACTCCTCACGCCACAAGCTATTTCACGGCAAGAATTGGTAAGTTTTGCAAGTTCAAAAAATTGATAAAGTAAACTTCACTTTGTACTTCTGCTCTTCCACGTAGCTAGTGACCACAAAGTGATATAATAACCTTCCCAAACCAACTCCAACAATCAGCAAATCAAATCCCAATCCAAAGTAATTTCGCAATCTCAAACAATAACAACAACACAATTGCGGTATTCACTTGATCAACCCTAATTGATGATCACTTCCACGAAATGAATACAACCAATTCCCTTCTCTCAACAAGAGCTCTAATACCAAAAAGATGATGTGCCTAAAACACACTTAAAAGCACATCCAAAAGACCTAAGAAAAACTATCTCAAGTCAAGGCCAAAATCGGATCCACAAAGGGCACTTTTCAAATGAACCCTAATGATAAAATGATGAAATTCGAACAACCATTGATATAATAGAATACCACAATGAAAATTCCTTCTAAAAACACTCAAATTTCATGTAATCCACACAAATAAAACCTCAATTTGACAAAGAAAACCGTAACAAAAAGATCCCTTTTCCAATAGTGAAGAACACGTTATTAAGGGAAATCCTCAAAGATGAATCGGTTCAATTTGATAATTCCTTCAAATAAGCATAAGAATTCGTGAATAACAACAAGTAATTCTGACCAGAACTATCTCAATTCAACCCTAGATATGACACACTAGAGAAGAAAAGAAATCACAACAAAATGAAATTGATATAACTCACAATTTCAAGATATTGCACTCGCCACAATTTCAACTCTTGGGATTGAAATTGATAAGAGTTTAGAACCAAGGTATGAACCCTAATTCTCATGTGAAAAGAGGTGTATATTCTGCAAAATGATAAGCTCCTCAAACCCTCTCTTAAGCAAGTATTTATACTTGCTACTCCTAGAGTTAAAAAGTGCTCAAAATTATAAGTTTACCACTTTTAAGGTGGCTAACTCTAAATGAAAGTTACAAAGAAATAAAAGTGTCCCAAAACCAAAATAGTTCAATAAACATTTACAAGATACAAAATAACATAAGTCTTCATGATCCAATGCCTCAGAATAGAGAACAATCGCAGTGGATCTTTGATTGTTATCTAGAAAAATGTTCTGTGTCCAATTGAAGTTATAGGACATTTTGGCATCCCATGGAGAAATATAATTGTACCTGTAAGATTATTCTCAAATTTTATTAGAAATAAGGACATAAGGTAAAATATGAGCAATTTGGTTAATCATCCAAATTGGGTTCTGAAGAGGTTGACAGTGTCAGAATTTTTCCCATCAATAAACCTGACTATGAACATGCTAGAGATCATGTGCATGACTTTTTGTTTATTTTATCTTATGCACTCTTATGCCATTAGATTTGAGACATGGAAAATAAAGATATTGTATCATCTTGGTATTGGAGTTGCGATTTGCACACTTAGGACCCAATAAGTTGCAATTTCTCGCTCTTTCAATTTGGTTGGTGTGAAAGGAGTGTAAATTCCCCAATTTTTCTTTCTAATCACAAATAATGTTTCATTTTTCATTTTTTTGTTTTTCTTCTATTTTTCAGAAATGAAGGAAAAATAATGACAAAAAAATAAAATAAATAGGAATAATATACCAATTTTGGAAAATGAAGGTAGAAATAATAATAGAAGATGTGAAGGAATTTTATAAATTTTTAGAATTTCAAAATAATATAAAAATAATAAAAATTGCAACGTATATATGCAATTTGCATTTAATAAAAAAACAAGAAAATGGGTTAGCTTAGCTAGTCCAATCGCTAGGCTCGGGCGTATGCGGGAGGAGGGGGGGTGAAGGTTAGGTCATAGGTTCGAAACTCGGGGGAGGCATCTGTGCTATTTTGCAATTTTTTTCTTTTAGCTACCATGTGGCAGCACATGATTGGACGACAAAATCGCATGCGCCGGGTGCGTGCTCGTCTTCAACCTCCTTCCGAGATCAGCATCGACGAGGGAGAAAGGAAATCCAGCCATTTTAATTTGATTTTTTGCACAAATCCAGCAGATCTTTAACTAAAATAGGATAAATATCATCAAATTAACATCAATCTTAACAAAAATCAAAGATTAACATGAATCAAAAGAAAAGAAAAAACTGATGAGGCTAGTAGCAAGCTTTCGCCTTTTTTGATATGATATAAAACAAGATTACTTATGAAGGAGATCCGAGCTTATCAAGCTCAATTTTGAGAGCCTATAAATAGGACTTGATGAGAGGAAGTGAAGGAAGCAATGAAAAGAGAAAAAAAGGAGAGAAATACACAAGTTGAAGCCCTTGTCAAAGTTCTTCAAGCCCCCACCAACGACCACCATCAGAACCACCACCAAGAATGGCTTTAGTACAAAGTGACACCACCATTCAACTCTACGCTCTCGAGAACCTAGGTTTCAACTCCTCAATAGCCTTCAAGAGCCGCCGAAAAGCTACCATCGAAGAAGCTCTAATCACTGTGATCCGACTTGATCCGATTCGATCTAAACTGTGTCCAGGTTAGTAGGATCCTTTTATTTATTTATTTATTTATTCATTTACTAATATAAAAATAAAAAATAATTTTTTAATTAGAATTAGGTTTAGAGTTTTAATAAATAAGTATATATGTCTATTATAATTAATAAAAATTAGTAAAATTTAGATTAATAATAAAAAGTAAAAAAAAATGATAAACATTTTTATCACTTAGAAATCTTTTTTTTAAAATATATAATATATATATATATATAATTGATCTTTTTTTTTTTAAATTAGAGGTTTTAGTTTTTTTTAAAATAATAATAAAGCTTAGACTTAGAATTTTTTTTTTTGAAAAAATTTTAAAATGATAATAAATGTAAACCTAACATGTTTTTATAATTAAAATAAAAACAATCCACTAAAGTTTTTATAAAAATGAACTACAGCCTGTTTGATATCGAATAGCAGGTACGTAGGCACCCTTATAAGGCAACTCTAAAAAGAATAAAAAATATTTTTTTAATCATTATTAGTATAATCCTTATATCATTTTTTTAATAATATTTTTTTATGCTAAAAAAAATATCATAACATAATTCAGATTTTAGAAGGATAAGATGGTAATTTTAGGGTTTTAATAAGATAGCTCCTGAATCAAGAATCTTTGGTTCTTCTTTCTTTTCTTTTCTTTTTTTTTTTCTTTTAAAGGAGATTGCATTGACTAATTGTTCAAATTAGAATTAATCTACTCAATTAATTCTAATTCAATATTTTTTCCCAACTCCAATTAGGTGACGACTTCAAATAAATAAAAACTTCCTAGTTCAAGTTGAGGATTTATATTGGATGAGCATATGATTTAATATGAATCGGATTAGGGAGATAATATAAAATTTTAAATTAGACTTGACAAGGAGATTCTAGGGTTTTGTGAATTAGAGTTGTGGTGTGATTTATGGAGGTGGTTTAATTGTTGAATTACTAGTTCGTGAGATATTTTGTTAAATAGTATTAAAAGATGGCAACTAAGAGTGTTAACAACAATGGTAGAAGGGGCTATAGGAATAATAGTGAAGATTTTGCATGGAGGGGTATTGGTGTGAGGTAGTGGAGCACTCTTGAGGAATAAATTTGTAGTTTAATAGTGTTAGTATTAAGTTTGATGAACAATTTCATCTTTTTTCCTATTGAGTGCTTTTATCTCAATAGAGTTGTTCTTATCAATTTGTGATTATAGATTGTGGCAAACATATTCCTTGATTATTAAAAATTATTTAAAAAAAAAAACACTTTACATTTAGTGTACATCATGGATTTGCTGCGTGCTACTTTATACAAACCTTACCCATATCACACTAGCTTCTATTTGCAACTAAAAGAGTTGTTGTATCTTACTATTTTTAGCCATTCGCATATAAAAAATTGCAACATTAATTTTAAGATATGAGCTTGTGTAGATTAGGTATTATATCATGAAATATGCAAAGACACCATTGTTTCCATATATACCACAAGCAAATAGCCACTTCATTCAAAAGGAACTCTAGATTAAAAAGGTTGCTTTCATCCAGTACTAAAGATCCTTAAACCAAGTGTTAAGGTAGTGATGATTGTTACATCCATTCAATGATTGAGTAATTCAAGTTACATGGGATTACTCCATGTACATTGTAAAAACAAATGTTCTAGTGATTCAGTCAATCTACAAAAACTATATTGAGGTAGAATATGACATTTCCTTTTAAATGAATTAAGAATTGTACTTAAAGAATTTGCACATATTTGCCATAGTAAATGTTTTGTCTTGGGCATTTAACTTAAATCCCAGATTAATTCCTAAACCACTCTACTAACTATGTGTGAAGAAGATGGCTTGCTACAATCTTAGTGTTGTTGTGGACATTAGATCAAATGATATGCAAATGGTATACTTACTAGGTCCTGAATGAGGCTAAATAATAAAATTAGTAGGAGGCATTAAGTTAAAGGATATCTTACAAATCGACTTTGCTGCTTCTTTTAGGAATATAGAGAAAGTTGTGTCTTGCAACTAACTTCTATTAATAAGACATATTGGATCATTAATCTTTTGAATGAGCACTTGTGATTGATTTTGAATTTGTAATGAATTGTGAAAAAAGTTTGAAGTCTATAGATCCTCCCAAACATTGATGCCTTCCCTTGATCCTATATGCCACATCATTCCTTCCTTTAGCTCCTCCCTTCTTTTTGACAAAATTTGCCATATGTAAGATGCTCTTTGACTTAACCTTACGTGAACAAGGTCATCATCTAGATAATAAATTGATAAGTATAAATTAACACTTGTATTTTAGATGAATTCTAGTTGTTTGTGTAATAAGTTGATGTTATCTTGAAGAATTTTGATACTTAAAAGAGAAATATTTCAGTTTCAAGGATGAGGACCACTATTTTGAGAGGAGATATCGACTTGGATTGAGATCGGAGAAGAATACACGAAGAAAAATGCTTTTTGGAAGAAACAGGGGAAGTACATGGGCATGTATTTCCAGAGCATAGCCGTGTTGTTTGGCTTGAAAAACCAACAAAAGCTTACACGGTTTAAGTATACGGCCGTGTGTTATTAGCCATGGGTTTTTTATTATTTCAGACACTATTGCAAGGTACGACCGTGTATAACCATGGGTTGAGACCATGTATATGGAAAAGTTTGGTTGTTTTAGGAGATTTTTCGGTTTCCATATATATATCTATTCATTTTCTAGATGGGGGGAGTTCTTAACAGGAAGGAGGCAGAGAGACACTTGAAGCAGTTAAAAAAAAAAATGAGAAAAGAAAGAAGAGGAAGAGACGGGGAAAGCTTACTTAAGGGAAAAACAACATCAATGGATTCATCCTTCTCTTTCGAAGGGTTTATGCATACGAGTTTTTCATCTTCATTGATTTGTAACTTGAAAACCATAAGTGGCTAAATTATTTCATACCCGAACCTTATGAACCTTAATTGTCATGTAACATTGGATTGACTGCATAGTTAATGACTAGTGGAATTCTTTGAATTTATTCATGTTGTTCATTTAGTGTTACTAATTTGATGTATGACCAGCATTGAGTTTGTATTGATTTCTTAGAAGTTGATTGGAAAATCTCTTGTTTGAATAGATCATGCATGAATAAAGGAATTTGTATGTAATCTAGGGATAGAGAACATGAATTTTCTGTATTAGGTTAAATTAGATAATTCGACCTGATGGAAGGTTCAAGAGTGTTAATGCAATCCTAATCGATTTTGATAAAAGAGGGATCTTTATTAATACGATTAGGGTTAGGATCTAATAAATCTGGAAGGAATATTGACTTAGTGTTAGATATTCCTTGGTTCAGAGATAACCATTGCTCGTTAACTAATTTATTGAAACGGTGAAGTTATATGACAATTAGATGAGTAATAAGGGTAGGGGTATGTTCTTAATTATCGGATTTAGTAATTAAGTTATTGTGTTATTTTTAATTGCTATAGGTTTTGTTAAGTGTTTTTAATTTAATCTGCATCTCTCGAATTTGTGTGGTTAGATAGTCGGTTTAGAGTTATTATTGGTATTTGCTGATCCCTGAGGATATGATACTCGAACACAATTATATACTATTACAATTGATAGGTGCACTTGCCTATTTGATTGTAACAGAGAGTCATAGAAAAGGGATTTTTTAATTTGTGTGATTACGGTCATCAACAAGTTTTTGGCGCCATTGCCAGGGATTGATGATATTAAGAAAGCTCAATGCTGACTACTTTAACCATTTATTCTTTAGTATTTATTGTGTTACATTCATTTGTTTGGAGGTAACTAATTTTCCCTTGATATTCTTTGTGGTTTATGACAAGGAGCCCTTCGTCCAAACTTTTTATTTTTGATCCAAAGATTGAGCGGACATCCAGAAGAAGGTTGAGGAGTGCCTTTGAACAAGCTGCAGGAAATCCAGTTTTTGAAAATCAGCAATTAAGTGAAGAGGAATTGCATTCTAGTGAGGGTGAGAATTCAGTTGTAGAAATGGTAGATCAACGCCGAATGATGGTTGATTATGCCAGACCTACATTGGATAGCACGGGATCTTGTATAGTCAGACCTGCAATAAACGCCAACAATTTTGAAGTCAAAGCCTTTACAATGAACATGATCCATAATCAATGCCAGTTTGATGGTTTAGTTGATGAGGATCCCTATGCTCACATCCAGATGTTTCTAGACATTTGTGAAACAGTTAAACAGAATGGGGTGATAGATGAAGCTTTGAAGTTGCATCTTTTTCCTTTCACATTGAGGGGAAAAGCAAGGCAGTGGTTCAGCTCCTTAGATCAGAACTCCATCACAACTTGGGCCCAATTGGCGGAAACATTCTTGGACTACTACTTCCCACCTTCTAAAACGGCCAAACTAAGAAATGATATCACATCATTTACTCAGATGGATAATGTGCCCCTCTATGAATCTTAGTTAAGGTTTAAGGAATTGCTCAGACGGTGCCCACATCATCAGATGCCCAATTGGTTACAAGTTTCCACCTTCTATAACGGGCTTAATTATCCAACGGGACAAACCATTGATGCTGCTGCTGGTGGTACACTTAATGTGAAAACTCCTGAGGAGTCTCTACAGCTGTTTGAAAACATAGCGAAGAATAACCATTAGTGGAGTAATGGCAGGACAAGGCAAAGAGCAGCAGGGATTTATGAAGTTGAAATGATGACTACCCTTATAGCAAAGGTTGATGCTCTAGCAAAAAAGGTTGATGGGATGGCAATATCTTAGTCACCCTAATATTTTCCAGCTGAGCAATCAACCGCATCAATGGGTCATGATTATATGGAGCAAGTTGATTATGTTAGCAATCCTATGCGATCTTAGAACAACCCTTACAGCAACACATATAATCCAGGTTGGCGTAATCACCCTAATTTTTCATGGAGTAATCCACCAATTCATCGGGGTAATTCACCTACACCTGGATTCCAAAGGCCTCCTCCACCACCTTTTACTGAAAAGAAGTCTAACCTGGAGGATATGATTTCTAAGTTCATTCCAACCTTAGAGTAGCGCCAGCAAGTAACAGATACTACTTTAAGAAATCACGAGGCTTCCATTCACAATATGGAAAACCAAGTGGGTCAGATTGCAAAAATGTTATCAGAAAGACCATAAAGGTCCTTACCTAGGAACACGGAACCTAATCCAAGGGAGCAGGTGAAGGTAGTGACCCTTATGAGTGGAAGGGAATTGCATTCTGACACCATTGGAGTGCTAGGGGTTGTACAAGAACAAGAGGTTAAGGTTAGACAAGACAAGGTTGCTAGAGAGAAACAAGCCATTACACAAGGTAAGGAAAAGGAGCTTGATAAGGAGGAAGATCTGGGAAAGGCCAAGACATCAACAGTTCAGCCATATAAGCTCCCAATTCCATATTCGGGCCGCTTGAAAAAAAGATAAAGAGCAAGAATACTTCGGTAAGTTTTTAGATTTGTTTAAACAATTGCATATTCATATACCATTCGTGGAAGCTCTTGCGCAGATGCCCAGGTATTTTCTTAAAGGATTTGCTATTGAATAAGAAACGACTGGAAGAGGTTTCTACTGCAGTCATTGGAGAAGAATGTTCAGCTATTTTGCAGAATAAGTTGCCTAAGAAACTCAAGGATCCAGGCAATTTTACTATTCCATGCCTAATTGGTGAACTGCCTGTGGAGAGAGCCTTGGTAGACTTTGGGGTAAGTATAAACTTAATGCCATATTCACTGTTTAAGAAGCTCAAACTTAGTGAGCCAAAGCCTACAAGGATGAGTTTGTAGCTGGCTGATCGCTCGGTCAAATTCCCCAAAGGAATTATAGAAGACATCCTAGTAAAGGTAGAAAAGTTCATTTTTCCTATTGACTTTGTTATCTTAGACATGGATGCAGATGTAGAGGTCCCGCAGATCTTGGGAAGACCATTCCTTGCTACTGCACGAGCAGTGATAGATGTTGTTGATGGGAAACTGGTTTTGAGAGTGGGAGAAGATGAGTTGATTGTGACAATCCCAGCAGCTCTGAAACAATCTTTAAGCGTTGATGATTCTTGCTACGCTATTGATTGTGTTGATATGTCTGTGATGAGTTCTATGCAGGAATTGTTATGCCGTGACCTTTTGGAATTTAGCTTGACAGCAACTGGAGGTGAAGAGTGTGAGAACTTTGATATTCAGAATGTGATGGCTCAATTGAATGCTTGTGAGGAGGTAGTGTGTAAAAGAGGGTTTGAGAAGATAGTATCTAGTGAGGAAAGAAGGCTGAAACCATCGGTTGAGGAAACCCCAGAACTCAAGTTAAAGCAACTCCTAGAATATCTGGAGTATACCTTTCTGGAGGGTAATTTTAAACTCCCTGTTATTATTGCTGCTAGTTTGACAAGGGAACAAAAGGATAGCCTATTGGGGGTCTTGAGGGAGCATAAGCGTGTTCTCGCTTGGAAGATTTCTGATATTCGGGGCATTAGTCCTTCGTTTTGCACCCATAAGATTTTGCTTGAGGATGATTTCAAACCAGCGGTGCAACCTCAGAGGAGGTTAAACCCCAATATGTGGGAGGTTGTGAAGAAAGAGGTGATCAAACTCATGGATGCAGGGTTAATATATCCTATCTTTGACAGTTCTTAGGTCAGCCCTGTACAAGTTGTACCAAAAAAAGGAGGAATGATTGTGGTGCCCAATGAAAGAAATGAACTCATACCCATGAGAACTGTAACGGGATGGTGAGTATGCATAGATTATAGAAGATTGAATGAGGCAACTCGCAAGGATCATTTCCCTCTTCCTTTTATGGACTAGATGTTAGAGAGGTTGGTAGGACATCTATATTACTGTTTTTTAGATGGAATGTCAGGGTATTTCCAAATTCCAATTGCTCCTGAGGATCAGGAAAAGACCATGTTCACTTGTCCTTATGGTACTTTCGTGTATAGGCGCATGCCTTTTAGGTTATGCAATGTACCAGTGACTTTCCAGTGGTGTATGCTAGCCATCTTTGAGGACTTAGTGGAAGAAATTATGGAGGTGTTTATGGACAATTTCTTCGTATTTGGTGATTCTTTTGATGATTGTCTCATCAACTTGGAAAAATTTTTGATTCGATGTGAAGAGACAAATTTGGTTTTAAGTTGGGAGAAATGTCACTTCATGGTGAAGGAGGGCATTATTCTAAGGCATAAAATCTCTCATAGAGGAATCGAAGTGGATAGTGCAAAGGTGGATACAATTGCAAAACTTCCACTACCTTCTTCGGTTAGAGCCATTTAGAGTTTCCTTGGGCATGTCGGTTTCTATAGAAGGTTCATTAGAGATTTCTCTAAAATAGCTCGTCTTCTAACACGGCTATTAGAAAAGGACATGCCTTATGAATTCTCCAATGAATGCCTTCAAGCGTTTAATACGCTTAAAGAAAAGTTAACCCAAGCACCTATCATGGTGGTTCCTGATTGGGATTTTCCTTTTGAATTAATGTGTGACGTAAGTGATTTCGCTGTTGGAGCGGTTTTAGGACAAAAAAGGGATAAGAATTTTCAACCTATTTACTATGCTAGTAAAACCCTCTTAGGTGCCCAAGAGAACTACACCACGGTTGAAAAGGAACTTCTTGTTGTAATTTTTTCTTTGACAAGTTTCGGTCTTATTTAATTTTGTCTAGGGTAATTGTTTACACTAACCATTCAACTCTCAAGTACTTATTATCCAAGACAGATGCGAAACCGCGACTCATTTGGTGGATCTTGCTTCTATAAGAATTCGATTTGGAGATTTAGGACAAAAAAGGAGTTGAAAACTTAGCTGCCGATCATCTATCTTGGTTGGAGAACCTAAAATTGGAGAAGTTGAATGAAGAGGATATTGATGATACTTTTCCAGAGGAAGGACTCTATCAGATTAATAAGGTAAGTAACACCTTTGAACCTTGGTTTGCTGATTTTGCAAATTACCTTGTCTGTAAAGTACTCCCTAGTGACAAAACTTCTCAGCAAAAGAAGCGTTTTTTTGCAAAGTTAAAGCACTATTTTTGGGAAGAACCATTCTTGTTCCGTGTCTATGCAGATCAAGTGATTAGACAATGTGTATTTGAGCAAGAAGGGCAGGAGATTTTAAAGCACTGTCATACCGGGCCAACTGGCGGTCATTATAGTGTAAATCGGATAGCCCACAAGATTTTGGAATTAGGATTTTATTGGCCAACTATATTCAAGGATTCCTTTAACTTTGTGAAAACTTGTGACAGATGCCAACGAGTGGGGAGTATGTCAAAATGTGATGAAATGCCCCAAAATTTCATATTGGAGTGTGAGATCTTTGATGTATGGGGGATTAATTTCATGGGACCCTTCCCCAATTCTTTCGGGAACACGTCTATACTCGTGGCAGTGGATTATGTGTCTAAATAGGTAGTGGCCCAATCTTTGCCCACCAATGATGCCAAATTAGTGGTAAAGTTCTTGAAGAAACTTTTCTCTAGGTTTGGAAAACCACAGGCTTTAATTAGTGATAGGGGAGCACATTTTTGTAATGTGCAATTGGAGAAGGTGCTGAAGTGATATGGGGTCACCCATAGATTAGCAACCCCCTATCACCCACAGACGAGTGGTCAAGTAGAAGTTTCTAACCATGAGCTAAAAAGGATTCTAGAGAAGACAGTGGAGCATCACTGAAGGGATTGGTCGAAAAAATTGGACGATGTGTTGTGGGCCTATAGGACAGCCTTCAAAACTCCTTTAGGTGCCACCCCATACTGACTAGTGTTTGGGAAAGCTTGCCATCTGCTAGTGGAGTTAGAACATAGAGCTTTCTGGGCTTTGCGTACTCTCAACATGGACTTAGAGGCTGCTGGTAAGAAGAGAAAGTTTCAGCTGAATAAACTTGATGAATGGCATGCAATGGCTTATGGCAACATGCGAGTTTATAAGGAGAGGATGAAGAGGTATCATGACATGCGAATTCATCATCCGAAACAATTCTGTGAGAGAGATCATGTTCTCTTATTCAATTCGCAACTGAAGCTTTTCCCAGGTAAGTTGAGATTGAAGTGGTATGGGCCGTTTAAGGTGATAAAAGTCTCCCCTCATGGAGCGGTGCAATTGGGACACCCGAGTGGACATACCTTCAAGGTAAATGGGCAACGATTGAAGCTATATTTTAGGACTCAAGGGGAAAAAGAGGGCCAAGAGGAGTTTAAACTCCACCCTTTTGTGAATTAATCAGGTGCAATCTCATTCCGTCGAGCAAACGACATTAACCAAAAGTGCTTGATGGGAGGCAACCCATGTAGTTTTTAGGTAAATTTTTCTTTCATCATAACCATCCATTCTATTTTCTTTTCTTTTTTTTTTTTGGTTGTTGAATGACTTGACAAGGCGATACTTGTGTTATGGATCTTAAGGATGACATGAGAATTAAGTTTCAAAAAGTTCGGAAGGGCTAGAACACACAAAAGAGGTGAGTATTGTGCTTTAACGGAGATATACGGCCACCTATTCTTATTTTACACGGCCGTGTAAAGGTAGTTTTCTTACATATGTAATTAAATCTAAATAAAACAAACTTTAATCCTTATGTTTAGCAAAAGAACTTTTATTCCAAAAGTAAATACTTAATCCAATAAGGAAAAACACCCAATTAAACTTTATTGGATATTAGCAAGTATATAATCTTTGCAACACAAAGTAAAAGCATATGGTATCTACTCTTTCCCTAGATTTTCTCCCTTTTATTATAAGTCTTATTTCATTCAATGATCTTTACATTTATATTCTTTTGATTTAATCAAGCATCTATTTTGATGGGTTTTTGCCCACTTCTTTTTCATGAACTTTCACCTTTTCTGCCCTTATCGTTATAGTGAGTTCATCGAGTCGGCAACATCCCGAGCTCGTCACTCAAGTGACCGGGTTTTCAGATGCCCCTATGGACTCTTCCTCACTCTAAAATTCAAGTTCGAATACTCTTAACTCAATTACTTGAATCATTGGAGTAATGGCTATGCTTGATTCTTCACCCCCCCCCCCCCCCCCCGCCCCTTTTTTTTTAAAGGAATCACTAAGGAGAAAGTTTCTTCAACATCTTTCACTAAGTGTTATCATTGTTTCAAAAACAACTTCAAAAAGTATACAGTAACTAATTTAACCTAGAAGTAAACTTGTTTATTTTTCACTTAAGAACTCGACCTACTCTTAAACTTCCAATTCTAAAGCTAAATACAAGGTAAATTTGTTTCTTAAAGATTTCACTACTTAATTTTAACCAAGTATTCTAATCACAGCAGTAGGTGAGTAAAGCACTTGAACAAGTCAATTTCACATTTTGTAAATACTTATTACAACATTTAGTACAATCTCCAGATTTCATGAAAATTTTGAAAAATTTGGCTTAAACTTTGCCATATAATGCTTAAGGACAAACATTCAAAGTATGAGTCAATTCTCTATTCTCTATATTTTATTATCCTCTCCCCCACACTTAGTTTGAACAGTGTCCGCACTGTTCCTAATTCAGCACAATTAAAGAGGAATTAAAAACATAAGGAACATTAGAGAATAAGAGAAAAGGAATACTGGTACTTCCTTGGTATAAAGTGTAAAGTGATTGGAGTTCTCCCCTTAAGCATGAGAGAGTGTCATCTGATGATATGTACCCTTTCTGCAGCTAATCAAAAGAAAAAATCAAAACAAAACTAAAATAAAATAAATTGAATTTTTTTTTTTTAACATGGGTTGCCTCCCATGAAGCGCCTTTCTTTAACGTCTTTGGCTAGACGTTCCTGGTAATTAATCACAATACTCGGGGTAAGTTAAATTGGTTTCTTCAATATTACACACTTGAAATCCTTCATAAAAAGGTTTCAAGCGATGACCATTGACTTTGAAAGTCTTACCAGTTTCAAGACTTGTGATCTCAACTACACCATGTGAAAATATGTTAGTGATAACAAAAGGACCAACCCACCGTGATCGTAGTTTTCCAGAAAACAACTTCAATCGAGAGTGATGAAGTAATACTTTTTGACCTACAGAAAAATTCTTTCGAGAAATCATTTGATCATGAAAATCCTTTGTTTTTTCCTTGTAGATTTTAGTACTCTCATAAGCTTCTCTTCGAATTTCCTCAAGTTCTTGTAATTGAAGTTTTCTGTGCTCACCAGCCTCATCCATTTGCATGTTACATTGTTTCACAACCCAATACACCCTATGTTCCAACTCCATAGGGAGGTGACACAGTTTGCCAAATATCAAACAGTAAGGAGACATACCTATAAGGGTCTTGTAAGCTGTCTGGTAAGCCCATAATGCATCTTCAAGTCTTGTGCCCTAATCCTTCCTGCTTGGATTGACAGTTTTTTCCAGAATAGACTTGATTTCTCGATTTGAGACTTCTGCCAATCCATTGGTTTAAGGGTGGTATGTGGTGGAAGTGCAATGAGTAACCTTGTACTTTTTAAGCAGAGTTTCCACTACTCTATTACAAAAGTGTGTGCCACGATCACTGATAAGAGCCTTTCGTGTCCCGAACCTAGCAAAAATATGAGATTTGACAAAATCCACAACAACTTTGATCGTTAGTTCGGGTCACTTTGGCTTCCACCCACTTTGAGACATAATCCACAATAAGAAGGATGTAAACATTACCGAAAGAAAGAGGAAAAGGACCCATAAAATCAATACCCCATATATCAAATATTTCACAAGCAAGAATAGGGGTAAGTGGCATTTGGTCTCTATGTCCTAAGTTGCCAACTTTTTGACATCGTTCACAAGACTTACAAAACATATAAGAATCATGAAACAAGGTAAGCCAAAACAACCCACACCCTAACACTTTTTGAGCTGTCCTCTTAGGGCCAAAGTGTCCACCACATGCATATGAGTGACAAAATTGCAAGACAGAAGGAATATCGTCGTGAGAAACACACCTTCTAATGATTTGATCAGCACAATGTTTCCACAAATACGGATCATCCCATACATAGTACTTAGCATCACTTTTAATTTTATCTTTTTGAGCCCTAGACAAATCACTTGGTAATGTCTTAGTAACCAAATAGTTGACAATATCAGCATACCAAGGAATTGTCTTTTGAATAGAAAAGAGATGCTCATCTGGAAAATCATCTTGTAGTGGTATTGACCCTTCACTGATAAGTATTCTACTGGGGTGGTCGGCAACTAAGTTTTCGGAGCCTTTCTTATCACATATTTCCATATCAAACTCTTGTAATAAGAGTATCCATCGAATAAGTCTTGGTTTCGCCTCCTTCTTCGCGAGCAGGTACTTAAGAGCTGCATGATCAGAGTAAACAATTACCTTAGTACCAAGTAAATATGATCTGAATTTTTCTAAAGCAAAAACAACAGCCAAGAGTTCTTTTTCCGTTGTGGAATAGTTGCATTGAGCACTATCCAATGTTCTAGAAGCGTAATAAATGACATGAGAAGCTTTTCCAACTCTTTGGCCAAGAACAGCTCCAACTGCATAATTGCTCGCATCATACATAATTTCAAAGGGAAGGTTCCAGTCAGGTGGTTGAATGATTGGAGCAGAAGTTAACTTATCCCTCAATGTGTCAAAAGCATGCTTGCAAGCCTCATCGAATTCAAAAGTCACTTCTTTTTGCAACAATGTACATAGGGGCTGAGTAATCTTAGAAAAATCCTTTATGAAGCGTCGATAGAATCCTGCACTCCTAAGAAAAGAACGAATTTCCCGTACACTTACAGGGTAATGTAGAGATTTAATCAATTCTATTTTAGCTTTATCGACTTCAAGTCCCCTAGAAGATACAATATGACCTAGAATTAGGCTCTGTTCAACCATAAAGTGACATTTTTCATAGTTCAATATAAGATTCTTATCTATACATCTTTGAAGCACTTTTGTAAGGTTAGTCAAACATGAATCAAAAGAGTTACCATAGACAATGAAGTCATCCATGAAAAATTCTATGATATTTTCCACATAATCTGAAAATATACTAACCATACACCTTTGGAATGTGGCTGGGGCATTGCAGAGCCCAAAAGGCATCCTTCGATATGCAAAAGTACCGAATGGACATGTGAAAGTAGTCTTCTCTTGATCTTCCGGTGCCACTGGAATTTGATGAAAACCTAAATAACCATCAAGACAACAATAGTAAGAATGGCCAGCCAAACGTTCAAGCATCTGATCAAGAAAAGGAAGAGGGAAGTGATCTTTTCTAGTTGACGCATTCAACTTCCTATAATCAACACAAACCCTCCATCCATTCTGAACACGAGTAGGAACTAACTCACCATTAGAGTTTTCAATCACAGTTAAGCCCGTTTTCTTTGGAACAACTTGAATTGGACTTACCCATTTGCTATCGGAAATTGGATAGATCATACCTGCATCAAGAAGTTTCAAGATCTCTTTCTTAACTACTTCCATCATAGGCGGGTTCAAACGACGCTGAACTTCCCTTGAAAGTTTGCAATTATTTTCCATTAATATCTTGTGCATGCATGTGAAGGGGCTTGGTCCTTTGATATCAGCTATGGACGATCCAATGGCTTCTTTATACTCTCTCAACACCCGAATCAACTTTTCTTCTTCTAAAGTACTTAGTTTGTTAGAGACTATCAAAACAAAAGTCTCATTTTCTCCTAAGAAGATGCACTTTAGATGCACCATCCCATTTAGCCCGCATTATCGGCCCTAGACACAACCAATATCTATCCTTTTATAAGATGTATTAGTTGAGCTAAGTTATTTATTTGATCCATTTATGTGTTAAGCATATTTATATCTTATTCAAAGATATAATTAGATGATTTAGTGTGAATCTTAAACTCAATAATTAGGCCATAATAAGATCACCCCATTAGATTATTATTATTATAAACAAGTTAAGTCCTATAACTCCTTACTTCTTAGGAGATCACTAATTGGATACCACTAGCAGTTGCTAATCGCACACATCAATGCAACGCTATAATCAATATAGATATTATAACATAGTTAACGAAGTATGGTGTTCTAAGTTTATATATATAATCTAGAAAAATTCTTGCAAAACTAACACTTAGCATATGCATACATTGTCTGAGAGACCGTGGAGTTGTATGCAGTTGCTCCCCAAATGTTTATGTTTTGACGATGACGTCCCCTGTCGGTTTGTGTTATTATGGTTAGGAAACACTTAGTTATTAAGGTAATATAATTAATATATACAATATAAAGGGAACAAATCACCATAATATAAGATAAGAAGCACACACTACACACATTAATATAATCCTCTCATGGTTATTTTACGGTTTTAAAAAATTTACATTTTATCAAATGAAAAATATTTTTGTAAACCATTTAGTAACACAATATTTTTTTTAGTTTCATTATGTCTTTTAAGGATTTTTTTTTAATTCTATACTATACTCATTTATAAATAAAATATGATGCCGAATATTTTATTTAATTCAATCCCTTCAAATTACGTATAAAACAACCACCTTGCAAATTATTCTTTTTTTCAACTACTATAACAATGAATAGTCATTAATTAAGCACATCCATAATAAAATGCTCCAATATACATGAATAAAAGAGTCCATTAAATTTAAGGGAATATAACATGGATTTTATTAGCTTCTCTCCAATCCATCCACCTTGGTCTCTTTTTGTGTTTATTATTTCTAGTGACTCTTGCATTTTCTTGACTATGTCATCCTTATAGTAAGGTCCTTAATAAGCTTGCTCAAAACCATCACATTCAACTCAAGTTGACTCCATCATCCATTGGTCCTTATCAAGCACACAATGTTGGAAAGTCCCCTCATCTCTTGTTTTTAAATTTATCTCATCGAACATAAAAGCACTTTGATGTTATTCACTTTGATGTCTAGCAATCACCAATTAAGTCAAACTTAGGATTTTACTATTTTATACTTTTTATTGACGATTATACTCATTGTTCTTGGATTTTCCCCATGAATTATAAAAATAGAGTTGTATCTAACTTCAAACATCTCAAATCTTTCATTGAAAATTATTTCTCTACTCGCATTTAATATTTCACAGTGATGGTGTAACTTTGTTATCAATGCCATAAATAAATTTCTTTGTAAAAGTAGCATTCGTCTCTAACTCTCTTGCTCATACACCCCTTAACAAAATGGAATTGCTAAATGTAAACATCGTCGTATCATCAAATTGACACGCATTATTTGGCTAGATGCCAATTGACTACCCGCATTATAGGTAGATACAACACTCACTCACTACTACCTCTTAATTGATTTCCCTTTACCACTCTCAACCACAAATCCCCTTTTGAGATTTTACATCATATGCTCCCACATTACTGGTTTCTATATACTCTTGGATACCTATATTTTTCCAATACTACACCTTAAGCTCCAAATAAACTATCATTGCATTTCCCCTACAATTTCATTGGCTACTTCACCTAACACAGAGAATATCACTACCTAAACCCTATCATGAATTCTGCTTATATAAGTTGCTGTGTTGTCTTTCAAAACTAGTATTCCAATACAACACTCTCACTATATCTCCTAAAGCTAAACTTGAGGCATCTCCGCCTCACCCCTCCTCAGCTTCACCATACCTTTATCTCCACCCTTCACTATCCTTAAGATGTAAAATCTTATCCTACCTTTGACCCCTTCTTACCCAAATAACCCTTACACTGCCAATGGTGTACCCACTACATGCTTTTCCTCCTTACTGGTGCTGTTGACTCGAGACCTCAGGCTTCACGGACGTTTCCAGACGCACACACGAGCTAGCTGAGCTGGCCCAATTTCCCGATTTTATTTACATCGCAAATTGTATATATGCGATGCAATTTTTCCATTTTTTTGTATTTTTTTGGAATTTCAAAAATTTGTAAAAATTATTTAATCCTTATTATTGCTATTTCTGAAATCATTTTTCAAAATTGATGTGTTTTCCTATTTATTTTTATTTTTTTGAATTTTTTTTTTGCTAAATTATAGAAAAATTGAAAAAAATTAGAAAAAATTGGAAAATAATTATTATTGATTCTTAGGGCAAAAATGGGGTGTTTACAATATGACATGTTTTACCAATGTAAAATCATGCAGAAATATGAATCTAGTGACATAAAGCTTTCATGTGGGCTAAAGTTCTAATTCAATTAGATTTATTTGAAGTGTTACGATAGTACTATCAAATTATGTTTCTTTTCTTAATCTCTGTGCTAATTAATCATACACAACATAATAAAATTCTTGTGGGATAAGATCTATTATATTATATATAATTAATTACAACTAATGTTTATTTTCACGTATAATCCTACCATCCTTAATATATATACAATTTTAATTAATTAGAGATACTATGATTACTCCTTAATTAATTGAAATTATATGGATCACTTAAACATTAACTAAATTTTTAGGCTCAATCATTGCATAAAACAATAAGCAATATCATATGAACTCAATTCTAACATACTTATATCATCTAATCTCCATTTCATGCATAATGATGAACCATAAATTATACATATGAACAATAATAATATAGTAAACATCATTAATAATTAAATTCATAGAGAACCAATAAGAATTAATTTACTTTAATAATCAACATAAAACAATTTTAATATGTAAAATTATTTAACTAAATGTTATCTCTATAATTAATAATAAATAATGTAGATAAAATTATAAAGGTTTAATTTTCACCAAATGTTGGGAATCCCGATTCAAAGATGTATCTCCAGGATGCACCATTGCGTTAGCATAGCCCGGGTTCTTTCAAAACCTAAATCCAATACATATTGCGATGCAACCCATCAAATTTATAATAAAATATGCTAAAAGAGTTAGTGAAAAAGGCTTAGCTCAGTTGGCTAAGATCTACACTACGCATGCAGGAAAGCTTTAGAAGTCGTGGGTTCAAATTTGACTGCAAGTGTAACTTCAGATCATGAAACAAACTGGGCTAACTAAAAAAGTAGTTGAATATCACAATTGATTATGCACAAAGTTAATAATCTCCAAATTTATAAGTGTAATGTTACCTATAATCAATCAAGACTTCCACTTAAACTAGCATAAGCTTTTATTGTTGTTTGTTTGATTGTGGGGTGGCTAAGGAATACCAATTCTTTTTACAGTTAACTAGCAAGCATAGCATGGATTAAATTGCTTAAACATATTTTGTTGAGGGAATACAAGGGATGCTATGTGTGGTAAAAAGCCGATTGTTGATGAAAGTTTTAGGGTATGGACTCTTAGGGCCTAATCCAACCTGTTTGGGCCCTTATCCGAGTTCTTTGTGCCAAAATTGACCTCTAGTTTATGGCTACAACACTAGGAGTATCAAGTCCAACTTGCATGCCTAAGCTTCAGATCGAATCGACTGTGCATATCCTATAACTATATAAGGGAGGCAAAGAAGACTCTAAGCAGATAAGAAATGAAGTCAGTTAAAGAGAAACCATCTACAATATTCGAAACAAATATTGGATATAAATGTGCTTGTTATATGAAGCCCAGTCTCATCCTCTATAAATAGGGAATGAGATTACTCAATAAAGGATTTCATTCTCTCGATTCTTACTTACATTTGCATATCTTATCATTTTCTGAACTCTTGTGTTAACTTAAGTATTGGAATGACCACATTAGAGTAATGTCAAACACCTTCCATAGCCTAATTTCCTTTTGTAGGTGATTCAAGCACCAAAACATTTATAGTACAATACCATGAACCCTAATTTATTATGTATAAATTATAGATTATAAGTGACTCTTAGTAGATAGTAGTACACAACCTACATTATTTCTTGAGAAGTAGATTTTGAAAATTTAGATTCAATGCTTATTTTATTTTGTAGGTCGCGAGAACTAATATCCACTTTAGAACCTATTTAGCCATGTATAGCTTTGCAACTTCTAACAAACAATTGCATGCACATTGAGCTATCATGAAAATATAAGAGACTAATTTTGGTCTTTAAACGATTTATATTGATGGTTATTTTCATTGGATAATTGTAAATACATTTTTAAATTACTAGTTAATTATGAGATTTAGTTACAGTTTGACACCAATATATAAAATTTTTAAAAGTTATAAAGAAATGAAGTTATACTAAAAAAAATTAGGTAATCTATTTGTATTTTAACAATAAAAAGCATATTTTCAATTTATCTTTATTCTATAGTTAGAAAATGAAAAGTTTTAAAGTGAAGGACTAACTTGGCTAGATTATTGAATTCCTAATATTTTGCTTGTAATTGTTGTAAGGATTTTATAGGTATAGGTAAATTTAAATAGAATAACTCGTCCATTATCTTTAGAAATGTTATTATAATATAATTTTAATTATATATTTTAGAATTTTATTTGATGAATTACCTTATATTTACAATATATTATTATAGAGTAAAATATAATTTTAAGATACAAGTAACCCTTTTTTTTTTCTATATCTTATATTTTCTTTGACATTGACTAACAACTGCTTCAAATTAAACAAAAATAAGATAACGAAACAAAACATATCCGTACATTTTATGATTCACGTGCAAGCCAGAGCATCAAAGCAGGGTAGACCAACTCATCCCCGGAAAATTCTCTACAGCTATTATGCACGTGCCAAAACTCAACAGTTCCTTTTATTATTATTATAACTATAATTATAATTATGTTGTTGCATACATTTGACTTATATATGCCCTAAATTAATCTCCATAATGGAAGTACAGGCTTTAATGTAATGACCGGTCACGTACTATTGCTATTATTGTATTACAAGCCAAGTCATGTACACGTGGAGATAAGGTGGGTACATCAGTATTGGGCCTGGGTTGGGCCCACCTTTGTCCAAACGCTAGGGAAAGATGTAAGAGATTGACTGTCGGCGCTCCAGTCCAAAAGCACACAGCAAATAAATCTGGTTATACAATATTGAAATAAAATGAAAATAAAGAAAAATAGTGGAGTAAAGTGAAGTTATTTTAGAGTGATTATATATGGAGATACGTGTCTTTTATTATATGACAATTGCAAAAGAACACATTTTTTATCATCTATATTTTGGGGGGAAAAAATTTATCTCATATATAATGAAAAAAAAAATTATATCATTAAAGTGATGTATATATATATAAAAAAAACATTATTAAAATAGTATAGATAGAAAAATATGTCATATTAATGAAATTTATACTAAATGATAAATGTTTTATATATTTAGCATGCCATTTCACCAAGATTTGATGAAGTTATATTAAAGTTGCAATGTCATCTTATATTCACATCAATTTATATAATGTTTAATATCTATTTTAACCATTAAAAAGTTTTATTTAATTTCCTCACCTAATGCTAGGGATATGAAAGTTTTGACCCCATAGAACCAAAATGAGGCACATTTGCACGAAAGGAGAAGAACTTATGAGTTTATCATATTATTGAATGGATTGAATATGCATGAATTCCTCAAACATCTAATTCGTTAACTCTATAATATAGCGGACCCATCCTTAAAAGGATTTCTTTGTCTTCATCAACGTATTATGATTTTTAGTAGTCTAATAAGTTAACACTAGATATTTCAAGTGGACTGAAAGATTCGATATCCAATCATTGTCTAATGTATTAATGCAAAAAACTTAGATTTACAACGTATGGGGTAATCGGATCATCAATATTTGAAGCTATTTCATCATGAGCAGCATCGAAATCAAGTATCAAATTCTATCAAAAAAACCAAAGATGGTCCAGCAAGGGTATAATTGGAGTCAGAAATCGTGGGGCTGATCAACATCAAGGGTATTTGAAATCATAAATTTAGAAGCTATTTAGTATAGGAATATTAAGAGGCCATTCGAAAATAATATCAGATCAGAATCCAAAAGTTTTGAAGTTCAATTGGAAGCAGATAGTTTGAAGTTGTTTGAAAGTAAGGCAATTCGTAATTCGATAATATTTCCAAAGGCATGATTTCATAACTTGATTTTAGAAGCTTAAAAGGTGAGTTAAATTAGCTCGTTTCTGACATATACCGCAGTATTAAAGAATCTTAGTTTATTTAAGAAATTTAATATTCTATTTTCCCTTTCCATTTTTTTTAAAGTTTAGGAATGCTATTTTCTTTTTTCCTTTTCTATTTTATTTTCTTTCCTTATTAGTTTAGGAAAGCCTATATTTGATAACTATGATGCAGATTTGATATCTTGTTATTTTTATTTTGTTTGCTTTCTAATTTCTAGGGTTTTTAGTTTGCAAATACTATATGAGCAATGCAACAAACAGATTGTTAACATGATTATTGATTATTATGAATTGATTACTCTTTAACATGTTATTTCATGCTTCATGTTACATCAATTGGTATCATGGTGGGATGACAATAGTTGGCAATGATGGTAATAGTCTTCATGATGGTGATCAAGAGTTTAGGGCTTCTCTTTAGGGGAATGATGCATTGTAATGTTTGAGGTAGCATCTAGATTAATAAATGGATATCAAATTCCCGCATTTTAAGGAATGTCTTGTAGAGATTGTAGATCATCTTGATGCTTTAGGATTTGATACTCATGGAAAGTAACATGGTAATAAAAGGTCATGAGTAGATATAGCCTATGGAGCCCTTATTGATAGATCTACACTTGCTTGTAGGCAACACATCTGCAATGACAAAGATGAAAGGTAAACTTTTGTACTTAAGCAATTAATGTCATTGCCTAAAGAAGAGGATTAAACTTCGAGGTACCAATAATTTAAAACTAGGTATACTATCAACATCACGGTGTTTAGACTCATTAGAGACAATTGAAGTTGTAAGAATATCATTAGAGGAATAGTGATGGAGAGGTTGAAATTCTCAGTAGAAAAGCATCATAACCCTTACCCATTAGGATAGATCAAGGCAACAACAAGGAAGGCAAAGGTAATTGAATGTTGTAGAGTACCCTTTCTATTGGAAAAATACCATAAGGAAGTTTATTATGATATGGTTGATATAGATGTGTGCCAAATATTGCTTAGAATGTTGTGGCAATATGATGTTGATGTCCAACATTCAAGTCGAGATAATACATATAGGATAGAGTAGAATGGGGTGAAGTATATTTTGATGCCTTGAAAAATCAAGTCTAAACCAGTAATAATGGTATATTTTTGAAATTGATTCGAAAGCAAAGGAGACAAAATAAGTACATGTAATCTAGGCAAGTTTTACTACAAGAATGTAGTGAAGGTTCAATAGATATGTAAGAACATTTTTTTTTGTAAAGAAGGTTAAGATTGATAAGATTTTTGATTTTGTAGTTAAAGAGCATGGGAGTGAAGTTTGGGAAGATAGAGGATTAGAGATAACAGAGAAGATGTTCATGCGGGGCAAGGGAGAGATTAGAGTTTTAAAGACCTCACTATAGACATACTATTTTTATCCCTTTTAGTTTTAGGATCTTTCAATATAAATAGAGGAAAAGGTCTTAGTTAAGAAAATACAAAAAAAGAAAAAGAGAAATAAAAAGCGTTAAAAAATAGAAAAATAAAAAAAGTTTTAAAATTGAGAATAAAAAAAGAGAAATTTTGAAAAGAAAAAAAGGCAAAATTAGGAAAAGAAAATTTTGGGGGTCATTGAATGGTCATTGAGTTTTGTTTTTGTTTACATTTTTCAAGGTAAAAAAAAAGGGTCAAATTACACATATGCGATTTAATGGTTTTGAGATTTAAAAGAGAATGTTAAATTTTTCTTAAAATTTAATATTCTAATCGTAATTCATGTTATTTGTTTTTTTAATAATAAAAATGAAGTCAATTTAAGTTAATTGCAATTTCAAACGATGTTTCAATTGAATTGACCTACTTATGAGAAAATCAATTTTTGAAGTAACTGGATGAACAACAAATCGAAGATTGCAAAACCATTAAATTGGATTCAAATTGAAAATTATTTTTAACATGTGTATTAGATTCTCTATTTGAGAATACTAGTTAATTGGACCTTTAATCTAGAATGATCTAAATTTTCTGTTAAAAGTGGCTTGGCTTATTAAAGCTTAAGAGAAATTGATTTGCAACAAATATGAAAGGAAGCAATAGCATAATAGGTAAAGGGATTGGATTGGGCATAAGAGGTCATGGGTTTGAGTTTATAGACATGCATGATATGCATTTTCCTTTTACCTCTCTAACAGTGCCATGTAGCAACAATTTATTGGCTAAATGGTGCCATGTCATTGAAACACGATAGTGGTTAAGTAGCTCTATTGTTGCCACATCATCGCCATGTGTTGCCACATGGCAACAAATAGAAGATCAACTTATGCCATGTCATTAATGTGTGGTGCCATGTGTCGATAATGTAATCATCTTATACCACCCATTTGCTGCTTCTTATAGGAATAAGGGTGTGTTTTGTGTGTTGGGGGGTTACTTTTGGCTTATTTTTTTGTCGTTTCAACACATAATATATTATATATATTATATATTATATGTCATATATATTGCAAGAAAAAAAAGAAGAAAAGAAAACCATGTAGAACAAACCTAAACTTAAACTAAGTATAAGTAATATATTATATATATATAGACATTATAGAATAGAGAGAGAGGGAGACTAAAATTCCAAAATTTCAAATCCAAAACTCTCTCCATTTCATTCGAATTTTCTGAGCAAATTACAATTGAAAATTCCAATATGCAATTATCAAGGGAGAATGAAGAGCAAGATTGAAGTAAGATGCAACAAGAATCTCAAGAAATTGAAGAAAAATCATAATTAAATAGGGGAGAATTTGGTCTGTTTAGTCAAAGGGGTTAGGGTGAAGCTGCTGCTAGGCCAAGCTAGGGTTAAGGTTTTAGGTGGAGGAGTATTCCAGTCGACACAGTGGTGGTCGGAGGCCCGTGAACGAAGTTGCCCCTAGTAACACCTAAAACTTCCTATTTTTGTTAAAAATATCAAATGTTGATGAAAAATTATGATTTTTGATATTCTGGCATAACTTTATATGCATATTAACATGGTAATTCTATTTTTATAAAATTTTAATAAAAAAATATATGGTCCTTAAGATCCTAAATTGGAAAATGAATAGGGCAAAATAATGTAGTTTTGATGTAAATTTTAGTATATAAGATCCATATATGATTTAGTATATCACCAAATTAATAATTGTTCAAACAGAAGTCATTTTCTATTTTTAGTGAATTTTTCAAGCCAATTACCCTGTTTTGGCCAAATTTAATCACTAGCAAAATTGGGGAATTTGATTTGATTAGTTGAATTTGATGTTTAGTTAAGATTTATTGAAGTGTAATATGATGTTAAGAAGCTTAGGTTAGTTAAGGAATAAAAACAAGAGCGTCCAATGTAAAATCACAATAATTTGGAATTATACAATTCGACACGGAATCGAATTAGAATTTAATCACATTAATATATAATGGAGCGTAACATACTCATATGTATATAAATAAGATATTGTAGGAAAAAAAGGGTGGAATTTAGGGGCTTGGAATACTGAATTAGCAATTTGGGGTTTAGTAGAGTAAATGGAGTAATATTAATTGATATACTGATGATTTAGGTATTTATGTTGAGTGAGGAGGACATAGGAATTTGGCTGGTGCAATTGTTTGGATTGTCATATATTGTTTTAGGTGAATGCCCCATTAACTCTTCTTTAGGGTACAAGTGGTTGATAATGTAGATTACTTATTGTTGGTTGAAATTACCCTGTACGATCACTTACTGTGATCAATATAGGAGGATTGTTGAATTATATTAAATAGTTAATGGTTGGTTGTATGTCCCGATATGCTTGGATTTTGAGAAAAAGGGAACATTTTAGAAATCTTAGAATGAGAGTTGGGTATGGGATTTGATTGTACCATTTTTTATTGTATGCGATGTAATGAATATAAATTGTTGAATGTTTTATGATTGTGATGTAATGCTCAGTTATTTTTAGTTTATTGGATGGGGTTTATATGACTGGTTGAGTTCATACTATTGTTGTCTCAGTAATGATGAAATATCTAAATGGATAATAAAATGGAAAGCTGATCATTGACATGTATAACTTCATTAAAGTATACCTAATTGAGTTTTGGGACTTGAGAAAATCAAATGGCATTTAGATTGTAAGTACTTAACCCAAAATACTTAATGTAAGGAAAGTCTAGTTCTCTGCTTAGTAAGTTTGTGGTACGACCTTTGAGTCGACTTAGATAGGTTTGAGGTACGGTTGGTGAACCATCTTAATTCAGTGACCTATGGGGATTTAGTCACCCCTCTTGTTCAAGGCAGGTGAAAGACAAACTGAATGTTTCTAATTAAAAAAAAGTATGTAAGGATGCCTTAATTGGTTGAGAAATATTGAGTTTTGAAAAGTACATGAGGGTAGTTTATCTACCAATTGACAAGCTCTGCCTAAGTAAACTGAAAAGTATTTGTGACCTATGAATAAACAAGAAAAACTTAAAATGGTCTCAAATGAAAAGGTTATGAGTTTGGTAAAATGGAATTATTCACAGATAGTCAAAGTCACAGCGAATAGTCAACAAAAATAATTGAGGGTTAGACAGACAAGTTAGCAAATAGTTAGGAAAAATCAGTCATCATCCTTCTCAGACACATAGTCTTCATCGTCGGAGCTTTCCTCAGCAACCATTCACTCCTTACCTGGTCTGTGGGGGCTTTCCTCTGATGGAGCAGGTGGAGCAGAAGACGATCCTCCCTCAGTATGCCTCCGTCGGCTGATCGGTTCGGGAGGGATCACGTCTTCTTCGCTTAAGCTGGCACAGGAAGAGAACTGAATGTCTAACTTCTCACCAAGCTTGGTGAAGCAATCGATTAAAAATTTCTTCAGTCCCTTCTGCCGTTTTTCCATCTTAGTGATCTTCTGCTTCATCATCTTCTGGCTTTTCTTTATCTCTCCCACATTACGCGATAGCTGAGAAACCAGCTCTAGCATCTGCACATGGCCGGAAGGTTCAGCCTGCAGTTGTGGTTCCTCTTCTTCCTCTTCCCCTATCTCCTCTTCAGCGCCAGCGTCAATTGGTTGGAATTCCAATCACTTAATATCCTGGCCTTAAGCTTCAGAGATCGCCCAATGAAATCACTAGGTGCTCGAAATGGGAATAGGCCTAGATTTTTCAAAATTCTAATAATTAGAGCACCTAGGAAAACCCCTTTCGGTCCTTTCTCTGCCTGGCGCTGAAGACAAAAAGCGGCAAAAACACCCACATTGATGCGGGTTCCAGTATGCATGGCCCACAACTGAAATAAGTCTCTGGCGTTAACCACGCCCTCTGAATCAATCCTACCAGTGGTAGAGCGAGCCATAATGTAATGTAGGATATGATGTACTCTATTTCTCAGTTGAGAGGCCTTGGTGTGAGAGGCACTGTAGGCACCAATGCCATACTGAGTCCATAAAGAGATAGAGTTCGCTGGGCCCTACGAAACTGGAAGGGCACGAAACTCAGGGGTTTGAAGAAAACCCTCATCATAGATGCCCATAGCCTCTATAAACTCAATCATGGACATCTTATGGTACTCACCTTGGGCTAGAAACTCAACTTCGTTTCTTACACCAGCATTCATTGTTCCTGAGATCTTGAAGGTGGCTAAGAAAGTAAGAATTAACTCCTCGTATAAGTCTTCTTCGATCATGAACAGGTGAAACCAAGCTCGGTCAGCTAAGAGCCTCTCAAATTGTTGGACCAACCCAAATCTTCTCAAAACGTCCCAGTCCAACACCACATTCGGTTTGATGACCTTTTTTTTACTTATATAGGGTAAAGAGTTCTTTATCCTTCTCTTGAATATTTACAGGGTATCGAAGAACTTCATATTGGCTTGAACTACCTGTTTCGGATCGGCTTCTTTTCTTCTTTTGAGCAACAGTCTTGACGCGTGGCATCTGAAAAGGGAAATAAGCAGAACCTGATCATACCAAGAATAAAAGATTCTAAAACAAACAAATCCCGTAGGTAATACATCAAATAACCACATCACAAACAAGGAACTCCACCATTAGCATCACGGAAGCATGCAAAACCATCAAAATTAAGGTTCACAGTATCATACACGGTTCTTGGGCACGGGAGTGTATTGTAGCCGTGTATATTAGAAAATCCCCGCCAAAATTTGAAAAACAACTCATAAACGGCCGTGTATTGCAAGAAATTACGAGAGAATCATCAATCACATGCACTAATGGTGCTTAAAGCAAAAATCCCTTTAGCATGCAATCCAAAATACGTTCCAATCACAAAGGATCACGTATGAACGGTTCGAAACCCTAGATTTTCTAATCCAAACAGCGATCGAGTAATGGAGAATGGAAAAACTTCACAAATCGCATGAAAAACATCATCCATACTCAGATAAACAAAAGCCCTAAGGTTTCATTATCCTCCACATGTCATAACATGCCACATTCACATGGAAATCTGACATTGAGTGAGAAAATAGAGAGGGAAGCAAGAGAAAGGAAAAAGAATGAGAAAGATCTTACCTGGTCAAAGCAATGGGAGAGGGAAACCAACAAGGGAATGGGAAGGGAATGATGTATAGAGAGAAAAGATATGTAGATGAAAGTGTACTGAAAATGAGGGGTACGATTATCAAAAAGGGTATAAATACCCGAACACACACGGTCCCCATACACGGGCGTGTAATGCGCCCGTGTATAGGCCTAAGCTGCGAAAGCACGGGTATAACACACGGTCGTGTTATACAACTGTGTACCCCTCTGACTTCTAGTTAGAAAACTTACCTCTCATACACGGTCGGACACACGCCCGTGTGTACTGACCGTGTATTCCTCTGTGGCTCGCTCCCCATACACGGATTTGATAAACGGTCGTTTCCCTTAGCCGTGTCTACCTTGTTCAAAGTTTCCTTGTATACACGGTCAGGACACACGGGCGTGTTTTTTGACCGTGTATTACTCTGTGGGTCACCGTTCTCTCTACACGGGCGCGATACACACCCGTGTATGTCATCCGTGTGTCTCCTGAAGGTTAAAATTTTCCTTCTCTTGATTATTTCTTGAAGTCCATCTCCTCAAAAAGCTTCTTCATAAATACTCCTCTGTAAAACTTTGGAAAAAGAAAAACAAATATGGTGATAACTCAAAACAAAAATGAAACTTACCTAATTGCATGGGTTGCCTCCCATCGGCGTTCAAAGTTTGTTTCAGTGCTGCTGGGATTCTCACTACTAGTTCATCCTCCCCCATTCTCAAAACTAATCTTCCATCCGCCACATCAATCACAGCTCTTGCAGTGGCCAAAAATGGTCGTCCTAAGATCAGCGGGACCTCCACATCTACATCCATATCAAGGATTACAAAATCAACAGGGAAGATAAAGTTTTCTACCTTAACTAGGGCGTCCTCAATGATTCCTCTAGGGAACTTGATCGAGCGATCTGCCAGTTGCAGGCTCATCCTCGTTTGCTTTGGCTCTCCCAAGTTCAATTGCTTGAACAATGAGTATGGCATCAGGTTTATGCTCGCCCTGAGATCCGCCAAAGCTCTCTCCATCGGTAGTTCACCTATTAAGCATGGAATAGTGAAACTACCCGGATCCTTGAGCTTCTTGGGCAACTTGTTTTGCAAAATCGCCGAACACTCAGCTCCAACAACTGCAGTAGAGATATCTTCCAACCGTTTCTTATTCGAGAGCAAATCCTTTAGGAATTTCGCGTACCTGGGCATCTGCGCAAGAGCTTCCACAAACGGTATGTTGATATGTAATTGTTTAAACAAGTTTAGAAACTTACCGAAGTGCTCTTGATCCTTATCCTTTTTCAGACGTCCCGGATACGGAATTGGAGGCTTGTATGGCTGAACAATGGATGCTTTAACTTTCCCTTGAACACACTCTTTCTCTTTGATCTCCACAGCCCCTTGTTCCTTCTCAGCACCCCCTTCTTCTTTCTTCTCAACCCCTTTTTCAAGCGCAACCCCTTGCACTCCAATAGTGTCAGATTTCAATTCCTTATCGCTCCTTAAAGTCACTGCCTTTACCTGTTCCCGAGGATTGGGTTCGGTGTTTCCAGGCAAGGATCCTTGCGGTCTTTCTAAAAGCAATTTTGCTATCTGACCCACCTGAGTTTCCAAGTTATGAATGGACGCCTCATGATTCCTTAGAGCTGCCTCTGTGGATTGTTGGCATTGCTCGGATGTTTGGATGAACTTGGAGATCATGTCCTCTAGATTGGACTTCTTTTTTGGAAGAGGTGGTGGAGGAGGCCTTTGGAATCCCGGTGCAGGTGCATTGCCCTGAGGGAATTGTGGATTACTCCATGAAAAATTGGGGTGATTGCGCCAACCCGGATTATAGGTGTTGCTGTAAGGGTTGTTCTGAGGCCTTGTAGGGTTACCTACATAATCAATTTGCTCTGTAGTCCCTTGAGCCATGAAATCGGTTGATGAATATAGGGGTGGTGTAGACATCGCCATCCCATCGACCTTTCTAGCTAGAGCATCGACCTTTGCCGCAATGGTGGTCATCATATCCACTTCATGAACACCTGCCACTCTCAGTCTTGCTCTGGCGTTTCTCCATTGATGGTTGTTCTTGGCCATGTTCTCAAACAATTCTAAAGTCTCTTCAGGAGTCTTTACATCAAGTGTGCCACCAGCAGTAGCATTGATGGTTTGTCGCGTCGGATAGTCAAGCCCATTATAGAAAGTTGAGGCTTGCAACCAGTTAGGCATTTGGTGGTGTGGGCACCGCCTAAGCAAGTCCTTAAATCGCAACCAAGCTTCATGGAGTGGCTCATTTTCCAACTGAAGGAACGATGTGATATCATTCCTCAACTTGGCAGTTTTAGAAGGCGGAAAGTAATAGTCCAAAAATGTTTCCGCCAGCTGGGTCTAAGTCGTGATAGAGTCCCGATCCAAAGAACTGAACCACTGCCTCACTTTTCCTCTCAAAGTGAAAGGAAACAAACGCAACTTTAGTGCCTCATCGGACACCCCGTTCTGTTTAACGGTAACACAGATGTCTAGGAACATCTGAATATGAGCATGGGGGTCCTCGTCAGGTAATCCATCAAATTGGCATTGATTGTGGATCATATTCATTGTAGAGGCCTTGACTTCAAAGTTGTTGGCCTCTATTGCAGGCATCACTATACACGATCTGATACTACCCAAAGTAGGCCTAGCGTACTGAACCATGGTCCTACGTCCGTCCGCCATTGCTTCAGTATGAGATTCGCTGCTGTTCACTGATTGACTGTTCTTCTACTGAATTCTCACTCTCACTCAATAGCAATTCCTCTTCACTCACAGTAGGTTTAGCACTCTTTAATTTCCTTCTGACTGTCCGATCAATCTCGGGGTCGAATTCAAGGAGTTTAGAAGAAGAACTCCTTGTCATAAACTGCAGAGAAAACCAATTTAATTAGTTCCCTTTATAAGAAAGTAAAACCAAGGATAACAAATGATAAGAGAAGAAATGGTCAGATTAGTCAGCGTTTAGTGTTCTTAATATCGCCGATCCCCGGCAACGGCGCCAAAAACTTGTTGATTGAATCGCAATCACACAAATTAAAATCCTTTTTACTCCGACTCTTCCTTGCGATCAATTAGGCAAGTGCACCTATCGATTACAGTAGTATAGAGTTTAAGCACGGATATCGTTCCCTCAGGGATCTACAAGTACTAATACTAACCTCAAACCGACTATCTAACCTCACAATTTCGAGGTTAATTGATTTAACCAAATTACCTAAATTAAACTAAATTATCTAATAGAAATGAAATCAATAGATATCAAACAATGAGTTAAATTATCAAATTCAATGTTCCAACGCGTACCCCACTCTTACTACTCATCTAATTACTATGCAACTTCAATCCTTAGAAAACTAATTAATGAGTACTGATTATCTCTGATCCGCGGGACATCTAACACTAAGTCAATGTTTCTTCCAAAATCACTAACTCCTAATTCTAACCGTATTAACAAAGATCCCTCTTTTATTAACAACAATCAGAATTGCATGATTATACCACAACCCTCAATTAGATTAAATCATTATATCTAATCTAATACGGAAAACTTATGCTTTCTATCCCTAGATTGCATACAAGCCTTTTCATCTGATGTATGATCTATTCAAATAAGAGATTTCCCAATCAACTTATTAGAAATCAATGTAATCTAATGCTGGCCAAACATCAAATCAACAATATATAATAAACAACATGGATGAAATCAGAGATGCTCAATCGTCATTAATTTTGCAATAAATCCAATGTTACATAGTAATCAGACTTTCGTAAGATTCGGGTACGAAATAATTAGCTACACATGGTTCTCAAAGAATAACAAAACGAAATAATCAAATCCATGTGTGAAACACTTCTAGAATTAAAGCTCGAAAATTCCTTTGGCTGCTGTTGTTCTCCCAAAATTCCAATACGTGTTTTCTGCCTTCTCTCTCCTCTTTCTCTCTCTTCAAAGATGACTATTTATACCTAGGGTAGCTTCCTCTCTGGCGTGTAGAAGATATCCTTCAAATATGGACGAAAGATTTAAAGATATCTTTCCTTCGATAGATACACGGTCATACTCCACGGGCGTGTAGATAAACCGTGTATGTCTCTGAGTTAGTGAACTCTGGGCGTGTATATCCAACACGGCCGTTTGCAATAGCCATGTATAACTCTGTCTTCTTTGTTCTTCGTACACGGTTGATTACACGGGTGTGTAAATCAACCGTGTGTCCTCCTCAATGTGTTACTATGCACGGTTGGCTTACACGGGTGTGTATTCCAACCGTGTACTGGTCTGTCCGGAAAACTCTTCTTCCACGCTGATACACGGTCTGTTACATGGGCGTGTATCCGAACCGTGTAATCTCCTGATTCCTCCACACGGCCGTTTATAAAACCGTGTGACTTCCTTTAACTTCAAAGCATTCCCTTTTTACTTGCTTTTATCTCCAATTCGTCTTGAATTAAATACTTTTCATCAAATCATCCTTTTCCACACCTAAACATGAAATATAAATCAATTAAGCATCATAATCTTATATTTTCACGCCCAATTATCTCAAAAATTGACTTAATCATCTCCAATTATAAGAGTTAAAATAGATTTATCAATTATAAGAAAATTTCATTAAGTAAGATCATGATAATGTTAAAATATAAGAAATTGAACTGGGTTTCTTACGAGTATAGCTTTGAGTTGAAAACTTACTTGCTTGAGTAATCACATTTGAAGTATTTGACAACATTATTGGTTACTGTTATGTGATTTTTTATTGTTTGTTTTGCTGAGGGGTTAGTGTTTTTGCTAACCTCAGGTATAGGTACTAAAGAATAAGTTGTTAGAGACTTAGGTTTTTTTTTTTTTGGAGAGCATCAATAGAGGTAAATAGGTCTTTAGTTTCCATTTTGGAACCTTTGTTATTTTGTAATTGGATGTCCAATACATGATGTTGTAGTGCTTGTAAATAAGATCTACAAGAGTTGATATTTGAATTGCAATGTAAATATATGTATGTACAAGGTTGGATCTATAATCTTTTAAGCCACTTAGGTCTACAAGATTAAGCATAGGTTGTGCCTACTTACTGAGAATGTAGATCCCGATAGTACACACACACATATATGGTTTAGCTGTAGATATAATGTTACGTACTTTCGGTTTAAAAAGTTTTAGATGCTCAATAGAAAATCAACGAAAATTCCGATATTAAATACAATATTATTCATGTATCAAATGTCCCATGATAGAATTGAGCAAGCCCATATGGAACATTCAATATAGGAACATTCTTCTTTTATAGGATAATAATATTTCCTACATAAAACTCAAACGATCAAAGTTCAATTACATACTGAATTTAACACTCAAAAAGTTTGAATACTTAATAGAAAATCAGCTAACAAGGTTCTGATATCAAATGTAATATTCTTCCATATCAATGTTCCTTCATGGAAATATTATCGTTCTATAAAAGAGGAATGTTCCAAATTAAACGAACCGAAATGCATTTGGATTAGTGAAAAATGTAATGAACAAATATACGTGCTTGGTTACCTAATGACCTTCCAACTGGGGTCGGCTCCTTCCAGGAAGCTACATTATTTTACTTTTCTTTTTATACTTGTGAGCAAGTGTCCCAAAATGTTCAGAGTCATTGGTCTTAAGATCTCGGGCAAATCTGCTGAAAAATAAATTTCAGCGACTAGTCAACAAATTAGCAAATAACAAATATTCTAACCAAACCAAACCAAACCATTTTAGTCAATTACACCTAATAGTCCCACTGGCTGGCGTTTCAAGCTATAAATAGACGCCCAACATGAGATTTATATCATCCTTCCTCACAGCACGTAACCAAATTCAATAAATAGAATTTCCGCCTGTGTTGAGAAAAACGAATTCCAAAGTTTTTATTTTGTTGGGTCTAGTGATTCTGCTTGTTTCTCTCCCTTCAGAGGCAGTTGCACGGGATTTGCTGAAACTACCCAAAACACTCCTCGAGGCTATATTACTGGCCCTGAACCCCCCAGCGGAGGTTGCTCTAACGGAAGGTGCTGTAGCTATGCAGGGCAGTGCCGATGCTGTGCATATGCAGGTGAGGCTATTCGAGCGAAGCCACGGAACTAAGACTTGCAGAAGAAAAGGATGGTGCCGTGATGTAATTTAATGAATTGATAGCTGGGTTGTGATAATGGTTAACATTTGCTGGAGCATTTTTAGATGCATAATAAGCGGTTGCAAGCCGATTTAGGAAGCCCTCAATAATGCTTCTGTGGTAGTGTAATACGTTTACTTCTTAAGAAAAAAAAAAAAAAAAATACACGCTACCTACTTTGAATAGAACAAGCGTGTTAGCTTGGCACCCCACCCCTAATATATACGGATTGTTTAAAGTGATTTGTTTAACTTCACTATATTGTTTTGTTTTTTCCATGTAATACACAACTTTAAAATATATATATATATATATATGTTTAATAAAAATATTATTATTAAATAAAATAATTAAATAATATATATATATATATAGTTAATGATGATTTCATAAATAAGACAATGGAATTAGAGTAGTTTCGTCTTTGCTTGGCTAGACTATAAAAACGAAACTAACCTAGGGTTTTCTCCTTTTTTTGCTTATTTGTTCATCTACTAAACAGAAACCTAGAGAGACAGAAAAGAGGGGAAGCCTTGTAGAAAACCTAAGGCAACCTAAGGAGACATCAAAGCGAATCAAACAAATAATGATTTTTAATTAGTAAAAAGACTTATTCTAACAATAGATGCTCAATCACACAAATTACTTCCGTTATGATCATAGAGATCAATGAAAAGACTGGTTGAATGAGCGAGGAATCAACAAAATTTGGAGTTCCAAGTGCAATCCAAGCCAAATGAGTATATTAGAGCCTAATTTATATTAAAAATTGCAAATACAATGATTAGTTAGGCTAGAAATTGTTGAAACTTAGGATTAAGAACAAATTAAAGAAGGAAAAACTATGGTTTGTCATGAACAGGAGGGTACGTGATCAAGTACACGATTGTGTACCAAGGCATGTGAAGTTTGAGCGTACATGGCACAAGCATGGCCATGTATTGGTGTATTTTGGGTTAAAAATATTACACAAGGGTACACAATCATTAGCATGACCATGCTCCAAGCCGTGCTTCCCTATGCAGTTCCTTTCTTGACCATATTACACAATAATTGTTTTAATTGATTCTAGTTTATTTCAATTTGATTACAACATAAGAATTAAGCATGGAAATACTTAGTGATGTGCTCAAAACCAAGCCTAAGCACATGCAAATGAATCAAAGAAACAACCCCAACTCATACATACGAACGGTTCATTAGACTTATAAATTACGTAAACCCTAATAGAATTTTGATGAAATCCAAAGGTCCAAAGATGCAATCACAATCCAACAAGATTAATCTTCACCAAATTACAACAAATACAAGTGAAATCCATGTGAATTATACCAAGAAGATAGATTAATGCCATGATTTTATCCTCTTCTAACAATAACCATTCACGCAAAATGATTTAAAATTGATGATGATAA
>JBBMOL010000779.1:38016-70922 GCA_037954665.1 Laguncularia racemosa
TAGAACAACCCTTACAGCAACACATATAATCCAGGTTGGCGTAATCACCCTAATTTTTCAGGGAGTAATCCACCAATTCATCGGGGTAATTCACCTAACCTGGATTCCAAAGGCCCCCTCCACCACCTTTTATTTGGAAAAGAAGTCAAACCCTGGAGGATATGATTTCTAAGTTCATTCCAACCTTAGAGTAGCGCCAGCAAGTAACAGATACTACTTTAAAAAAATCACGAGGCTTCCATTCACATATGGAAAACCAAGTGGGTCAGATTGCAAAAATGTTATCAGAAAGACCATAAAGGTCCTTACCTAGGAACACGGAACCTAATCCAAGGGAGCAGGTGAAGGTAGTGACCCTTATGAGTGGAAGGGAATTGCATTCTGACACCATTGGAGTGCTAGGGGTTGTACAAGAACAAGAGGTTAAGGTTAGACAAGACAAGGTTGCTAGAGAGAAACAAGCCATTACACAAGGTAAGGAAAAGGAGCTTGATAAGGAGGAAGATCTGGGAAAGGCCAAGACATCACAGTTCAGCCATATAAGCTCCCAATTCCATTTCGGGCCGCTTGAAAAAAAGATAAAGAGCAAGAATACTTCGGTAAGTTTTTAGATTTGTTTAAACAATTGCATATTCATATACCATTCGTGGAAGCTCTTGCGCAGATGCCCAGGTATTTTCTTAAAGGATTTGCTATTGAATAAGAAACGACTGGAAGAGGTTTCTACTGCAGTCATTGGAGAAAAATGTTCAGCTATTTTGCAGAATAAGTTGCCTAAGAAACTCAAGGATCCAGGCAATTTTACTATTCCATGCCTAATTGGTGAACTGCCTGTGGAGAGAGCCTTGGTAGACTTTGGGGTAAGTATAAACTTAATGCCATATTCACTGTTTAAGAAGCTCAAACTTAGTGAGCCAAAGCCTACAAGGATGAGTTTGTAGCTGGCTGATCGCTCGGTCAAATTCCCCAAAGGAATTATAGAAGACATCCTAGTAAAGGTAGAAAAGTTCATTTTTCCTATTGACTTTGTTATCTTAGACATGGATGCATGATGTAGAGGTCCCGCAGATCTTGGGAAGACCATTCCTTGCTACTGCACGAGCAGTGATAGATGTTGTTGATGGGAAACTGGTTTTGAGAGTGGGAGAAGATGAGTTGATTGTGACAATCCCAGCAGCTCTGAAACAATCTTTAAGCGTTGATGATTCTTGCTACGCTATTTGATTGTGTTGATATGTCTGTGATGAGTTCTATGCAGGAATTGTTATGCCGTGACCTTTTGGAATTTAGCTTGACAGCAACTGGAGGTGAAGAGTGTGAGAACTTTGATATTCAGAATGTGATGGCTCAATTGAATGCTTGTGAGGAGGTAGTGTGTAAAAGAGGGTTTGAGAAGATAGTATCTAGTGAGGAAAGAAGGCTGAAACCATCGGTTGAGGAAACCCCAGAACTCAAGTTAAAGCAAACTCCTAGAATATCTGGAGTATACCTTTCTGGAGGGTAATTTTAAACTCCCTGTTATTATTGCTGCTAGTTTGACAAGGGAACAAAAGGATAGCCTATTGGGGGTCTTGAGGGAGCATAAGCGTGTTCTCGCTTGGAAGATTTCTGATATTCGGGGCATTAGTCCTTCGTTTTGCACCCATAAGATTTTGCTTGAGGATGATTTCAAACCAGCGGTGCAAAACCCCAGAGGAGGTTAAACCCCAATATGTGGGAGGTTGTGAAGAAAGAGGTGATCAAACTCATGGATGCAGGGTTAATATATCCTATCTTTGACAGTTCTTAGGTCAGCCCTGTACAAGTTGTACCAAAAAAAGGAGGAATGATTGTGGTGCCCAATGAAAGAAATGAACTCATACCCATGAGAACTGTAACGGGATGGTGAGTATGCATAGATTATAGAAGATTGAATGAGGCAACTCGCAAGGATCATTTCCCTCTTCCTTTTATGGACTAGATGTTAGAGAGGTTGGTAGGACATCTTATATTACTGTTTTTTAGATGGAATGTCAGGGTATTTCCAAATTCCAATTGCTCCTGAGGATCAGGAAAAGACCATGTTCACTTGTCCTTATGGTACTTTCGTGTATAGGCGCATGCCTTTTAGGTTATGCAATGTACCAGTGACTTTCCAGTGTGTATGCTAGCCATCTTTGAGGACTTAGTGGAAGAAATTATGGAGGTGTTTATGGACAATTTTCTTCGTATTTGGTGATTCTTTTGATGATTGTCTCATCAACTTGGAAAAATTTTTGATTCGATGTGAAGAGACAAATTTGGTTTTAAGTTGGGAGAAATGTCACTTCATGGTGAAGGAGGGCATTATTCTAAGGCATAAAATCTCTCATAGAGGAATCGAAGTGGATAGTGCAAAGGTGGATACAATTGCAAAACTTCCACTACCTTCTTCGGTTAGAGCCATTTAGAGTTTCCTTGGGCATGTCGGTTTCTATAGAAGGTTCATTAGAGATTTCTCTAAAATAGCTCGTCTTCTAACACGGCTATTAGAAAAGGACATGCCTTATGAATTCTCCAATGAATGCCTTCAAGCGTTTAATACGCTTAAAGAAAAGTTAACCCAAGCACCTATCATGGTGGTTCCTGATTGGGATTTTCCTTTTGAATTAATGTGTGACGTAAGTGATTTCGCTGTTGGAGCGGTTTTAGGACAAAAAAGGGATAAGAATTTTCAACCTATTTACTATGCTAGTAAAACCCTCTTAGGTGCCCAAGAGAACTACACCACGGTTGAAAAGGAACTTCTTGTTGTAATTTTTTCTTTTGACAAGTTTCGGTCTTATTTAATTTTGTCTAGGGTAATTGTTTACACTAACCATTCAACTCTCAAGTACTTATTATCCAAGACAGATGCGAAACCGCGACTCATTTGGTGGATCTTGCTTCTATAAGAATTCGATTTGGAGATTTAGGACAAAAAAGGAGTTGAAAACTTAGCTGCCGATCATCTATCTTGGTTGGAGAACCTAAAATTGGAGAAGTTGAATGAAGAGGATATTGATGATACTTTTCCAGAGGAAGGACTCTATCAGATTAATAAGGTAAGTAACACCTTTGAACCTTGGTTTGCTGATTTTGCAAATTACCTTGTCTGTAAAGTACTCCCTAGTGACAAAACTTCTCAGCAAAAGAAGCGTTTTTTTTGCAAAGTTAAAGCACTATTTTTGGGAAGAACCATTCTTGTTCCGTGTCTATGCAGATCAAGTGATTAGACAATGTGTATTTGAGCAAGAAGGGCAGGAGATTTTAAAGCACTGTCATACCGGGCCAACTGGCGGTCATTATAGTGTAAATCGGATAGCCCACAAGATTTTGGAATTAGGATTTTATTGGCCAACTATATTCAAGGATTCCTTTAACTTTGTGAAAACTTGTGACAGATGCCAACGAGTGGGGAGTATGTCAAAATGTGATGAAATGCCCCAAAATTTCATATTGGAGTGTGAGATCTTTGATGTATGGGGGATTAATTTCATGGGACCCTTCCCCAATTCTTTCGGGAACACGTCTATACTCGTGGCAGTGGATTATGTGTCTAAATAGGTAGTGGCCCAATCTTTGCCCACCAATGATGCCAAATTAGTGGTAAAGTTCTTGAAGAAACTTTTCTCTAGGTTTGGAAAACCACAGGCTTTAATTAGTGATAGGGGAGCACATTTTTGTAATGTGCAATTGGAGAAGGTGCTGAAGTGATATGGGGTCACCCATAGATTAGCAACCCCCTATCACCCACAGACGAGTGGTCAAGTAGAAGTTTCTAACCATGAGCTAAAAAGGATTCTAGAGAAGACAGTGGAGCATCACTGAAGGGATTGGTCGAAAAAATTGGACGATGTGTTGTGGGCCTATAGGACAGCCTTCAAAACTCCTTTAGGTGCCACCCCATACTGACTAGTGTTTGGGAAAGCTTGCCATCTGCTAGTGGAGTTAGAACATAGAGCTTTCTGGGCTTTGCGTACTCTCAACATGGACTTAGAGGCTGCTGGTAAGAAGAGAAAGTTTCAGCTGAATAAACTTGATGAATGGCATGCAATGGCTTATGGCAACATGCGAGTTTATAAGGAGAGGATGAAGAGGTATCATGACATGCGAATTCATCATCCGAAACAATTCTGTGAGAGAGATCATGTTCTCTTATTCAATTCGCAACTGAAGCTTTTCCCAGGTAAGTTGAGATTGAAGTGGTATGGGCCGTTTAAGGTGATAAAAGTCTCCCCTCATGGAGCGGTGCAATTGGGACACCCGAGTGGACATACCTTCAAGGTAAATGGGCAACGATTGAAGCTATATTTTAGGACTCAAGGGGAAAAAGAGGGCCAAGAGGAGTTTAAACTCCACCCTTTTGTGAATTAATCAGGTGCAATCTCATTCCGTCGAGCAAACGACATTAACCAAAAGTGCTTGATGGGAGGCAACCCATGTAGTTTTTAGGTAAATTTTTCTTTCATCATAACCATCCATTCTATTTTCTTTTCTTTTTTTTTTTTGGTTGTTGAATGACTTGACAAGGCGATACTTGTGTTATGGATCTTAAGGATGACATGAGAATTAAGTTTCAAAAAGTTCGGAAGGGCTAGAACACACAAAAGAGGTGAGTATTGTGCTTTAACGGAGATATACGGCCACCTATTCTTATTTTACACGGCCGTGTAAAGGTAGTTTTCTTACATATGTAATTAAATCTAAATAAAACAAACTTTAATCCTTATGTTTAGCAAAAGAACTTTTATTCCAAAAGTAAATACTTAATCCAATAAGGAAAAACACCCAATTAAACTTTATTGGATATTAGCAAGTATATAATCTTTGCAACACAAAGTAAAAGCATATGGTATCTACTCTTTCCCTAGATTTTCTCCCTTTTATTATAAGTCTTATTTCATTCAATGATCTTTACATTTATATTCTTTTGATTTAATCAAGCATCTATTTTGATGGGTTTTTGCCCACTTCTTTTTCATGAACTTTCACCTTTTCTGCCCTTATCGTTATAGTGAGTTCATCGAGTCGGCAACATCCCGAGCTCGTCACTCAAGTGACCGGGTTTTCAGATGCCCCTATGGACTCTTCCTCACTCTAAAATTCAAGTTCGAATACTCTTAACTCAATTACTTGAATCATTGGAGTAATGGCTATGCTTGATTCTTCACCCCCCCCCCCCCCCCCCCCCCCTTTTTTTTTTAAAGGAATCACTAAGGAGAAAGTTTCTTCAACATCTTTCACTAAGTGTTATCATTGTTTCAAAAACAACTTCAAAAAGTATACAGTAACTAATTTAACCTAGAAGTAAACTTGTTTATTTTTCACTTAAGAACTCGACCTACTCTTAAACTTCCAATTCTAAAGCTAAATACAAGGTAAATTTGTTTCTTAAAGATTTCACTACTTAATTTTAACCAAGTATTCTAATCACAGCAGTAGGTGAGTAAAGCACTTGAACAAGTCAATTTCACATTTTGTAAATACTTATTACAACATTTAGTACAATCTCCAGATTTCATGAAAATTTTGAAAAATTTGGCTTAAACTTTGCCATATAATGCTTAAGGACAAACATTCAAAGTATGAGTCAATTCTCTATTCTCTATATTTTATTATCCTCTCCCCCACACTTAGTTTGAACAGTGTCCGCACTGTTCCTAATTCAGCACAATTAAAGAGGAATTAAAAACATAAGGAACATTAGAGAATAAGAGAAAAGGAATACTGGTACTTCCTTGGTATAAAGTGTAAAGTGATTGGAGTTCTCCCCTTAAGCATGAGAGAGTGTCATCTGATGATATGTACCCTTTCTGCAGCTAATCAAAAGAAAAAATCAAAACAAAACTAAAATAAAATAAATTGAATTTTTTTTTTTTAACATGGGTTGCCTCCCATGAAGCGCCTTTCTTTAACGTCTTTGGCTAGACGTTCCTGGTAATTAATCACAATACTCGGGGTAAGTTAAATTGGTTTCTTCAATATTACACACTTGAAATCCTTCATAAAAAGGTTTCAAGCGATGACCATTGACTTTGAAAGTCTTACCAGTTTCAAGACTTGTGATCTCAACTACACCATGTGAAAATATGTTAGTGATAACAAAAGGACCAACCCACCGTGATCGTAGTTTTCCAGAAAACAACTTCAATCGAGAGTGATGAAGTAATACTTTTTGACCTACAGAAAAATTCTTTCGAGAAATCATTTGATCATGAAAATCCTTTGTTTTTTCCTTGTAGATTTTAGTACTCTCATAAGCTTCTCTTCGAATTTCCTCAAGTTCTTGTAATTGAAGTTTTCTGTGCTCACCAGCCTCATCCATTTGCATGTTACATTGTTTCACAACCCAATACACCCTATGTTCCAACTCCATAGGGAGGTGACACAGTTTGCCAAATATCAAACAGTAAGGAGACATACCTATAAGGGTCTTGTAAGCTGTCTGGTAAGCCCATAATGCATCTTCAAGTCTTGTGCCCTAATCCTTCCTGCTTGGATTGACAGTTTTTTCCAGAATAGACTTGATTTCTCGATTTGAGACTTCTGCCAATCCATTGGTTTAAGGGTGGTATGTGGTGGAAGTGCAATGAGTAACCTTGTACTTTTTAAGCAGAGTTTCCACTACTCTATTACAAAAGTGTGTGCCACGATCACTGATAAGAGCCTTTCGTGTCCCGAACCTAGCAAAAATATGAGATTTGACAAAATCCACAACAACTTTGATCGTTAGTTCGGGTCACTTTGGCTTCCACCCACTTTGAGACATAATCCACAATAAGAAGGATGTAAACATTACCGAAAGAAAGAGGAAAAGGACCCATAAAATCAATACCCCATATATCAAATATTTCACAAGCAAGAATAGGGGTAAGTGGCATTTGGTCTCTATGTCCTAAGTTGCCAACTTTTTGACATCGTTCACAAGACTTACAAAACATATAAGAATCATGAAACAAGGTAAGCCAAAACAACCCACACCCTAACACTTTTTGAGCTGTCCTCTTAGGGCCAAAGTGTCCACCACATGCATATGAGTGACAAAATTGCAAGACAGAAGGAATATCGTCGTGAGAAACACACCTTCTAATGATTTGATCAGCACAATGTTTCCACAAATACGGATCATCCCATACATAGTACTTAGCATCACTTTTAATTTTATCTTTTTGAGCCCTAGACAAATCACTTGGTAATGTCTTAGTAACCAAATAGTTGACAATATCAGCATACCAAGGAATTGTCTTTTGAATAGAAAAGAGATGCTCATCTGGAAAATCATCTTGTAGTGGTATTGACCCTTCACTGATAAGTATTCTACTGGGGTGGTCGGCAACTAAGTTTTCGGAGCCTTTCTTATCACATATTTCCATATCAAACTCTTGTAATAAGAGTATCCATCGAATAAGTCTTGGTTTCGCCTCCTTCTTCGCGAGCAGGTACTTAAGAGCTGCATGATCAGAGTAAACAATTACCTTAGTACCAAGTAAATATGATCTGAATTTTTCTAAAGCAAAAACAACAGCCAAGAGTTCTTTTTCCGTTGTGGAATAGTTGCATTGAGCACTATCCAATGTTCTAGAAGCGTAATAAATGACATGAGAAGCTTTTCCAACTCTTTGGCCAAGAACAGCTCCAACTGCATAATTGCTCGCATCATACATAATTTCAAAGGGAAGGTTCCAGTCAGGTGGTTGAATGATTGGAGCAGAAGTTAACTTATCCCTCAATGTGTCAAAAGCATGCTTGCAAGCCTCATCGAATTCAAAAGTCACTTCTTTTTGCAACAATGTACATAGGGGCTGAGTAATCTTAGAAAAATCCTTTATGAAGCGTCGATAGAATCCTGCACTCCTAAGAAAAGAACGAATTTCCCGTACACTTACAGGGTAATGTAGAGATTTAATCAATTCTATTTTAGCTTTATCGACTTCAAGTCCCCTAGAAGATACAATATGACCTAGAATTAGGCTCTGTTCAACCATAAAGTGACATTTTTCATAGTTCAATATAAGATTCTTATCTATACATCTTTGAAGCACTTTTGTAAGGTTAGTCAAACATGAATCAAAAGAGTTACCATAGACAATGAAGTCATCCATGAAAAATTCTATGATATTTTCCACATAATCTGAAAATATACTAACCATACACCTTTGGAATGTGGCTGGGGCATTGCAGAGCCCAAAAGGCATCCTTCGATATGCAAAAGTACCGAATGGACATGTGAAAGTAGTCTTCTCTTGATCTTCCGGTGCCACTGGAATTTGATGAAAACCTAAATAACCATCAAGACAACAATAGTAAGAATGGCCAGCCAAACGTTCAAGCATCTGATCAAGAAAAGGAAGAGGGAAGTGATCTTTTCTAGTTGACGCATTCAACTTCCTATAATCAACACAAACCCTCCATCCATTCTGAACACGAGTAGGAACTAACTCACCATTAGAGTTTTCAATCACAGTTAAGCCCGTTTTCTTTGGAACAACTTGAATTGGACTTACCCATTTGCTATCGGAAATTGGATAGATCATACCTGCATCAAGAAGTTTCAAGATCTCTTTCTTAACTACTTCCATCATAGGCGGGTTCAAACGACGCTGAACTTCCCTTGAAAGTTTGCAATTATTTTCCATTAATATCTTGTGCATGCATGTGAAGGGGCTTGGTCCTTTGATATCAGCTATGGACGATCCAATGGCTTCTTTATACTCTCTCAACACCCGAATCAACTTTTCTTCTTCTAAAGTACTTAGTTTGTTAGAGACTATCAAAACAAAAGTCTCATTTTCTCCTAAGAAGATGCACTTTAGATGCACCATCCCATTTAGCCCGCATTATCGGCCCTAGACACAACCAATATCTATCCTTTTATAAGATGTATTAGTTGAGCTAAGTTATTTATTTGATCCATTTATGTGTTAAGCATATTTATATCTTATTCAAAGATATAATTAGATGATTTAGTGTGAATCTTAAACTCAATAATTAGGCCATAATAAGATCACCCCATTAGATTATTATTATTATAAACAAGTTAAGTCCTATAACTCCTTACTTCTTAGGAGATCACTAATTGGATACCACTAGCAGTTGCTAATCGCACACATCAATGCAACGCTATAATCAATATAGATATTATAACATAGTTAACGAAGTATGGTGTTCTAAGTTTATATATATAATCTAGAAAAATTCTTGCAAAACTAACACTTAGCATATGCATACATTGTCTGAGAGACCGTGGAGTTGTATGCAGTTGCTCCCCAAATGTTTATGTTTTGACGATGACGTCCCCTGTCGGTTTGTGTTATTATGGTTAGGAAACACTTAGTTATTAAGGTAATATAATTAATATATACAATATAAAGGGAACAAATCACCATAATATAAGATAAGAAGCACACACTACACACATTAATATAATCCTCTCATGGTTATTTTACGGTTTTAAAAAATTTACATTTTATCAAATGAAAAATATTTTTGTAAACCATTTAGTAACACAATATTTTTTTTAGTTTCATTATGTCTTTTAAGGATTTTTTTTTAATTCTATACTATACTCATTTATAAATAAAATATGATGCCGAATATTTTATTTAATTCAATCCCTTCAAATTACGTATAAAACAACCACCTTGCAAATTATTCTTTTTTTCAACTACTATAACAATGAATAGTCATTAATTAAGCACATCCATAATAAAATGCTCCAATATACATGAATAAAAGAGTCCATTAAATTTAAGGGAATATAACATGGATTTTATTAGCTTCTCTCCAATCCATCCACCTTGGTCTCTTTTTGTGTTTATTATTTCTAGTGACTCTTGCATTTTCTTGACTATGTCATCCTTATAGTAAGGTCCTTAATAAGCTTGCTCAAAACCATCACATTCAACTCAAGTTGACTCCATCATCCATTGGTCCTTATCAAGCACACAATGTTGGAAAGTCCCCTCATCTCTTGTTTTTAAATTTATCTCATCGAACATAAAAGCACTTTGATGTTATTCACTTTGATGTCTAGCAATCACCAATTAAGTCAAACTTAGGATTTTACTATTTTATACTTTTTATTGACGATTATACTCATTGTTCTTGGATTTTCCCCATGAATTATAAAAATAGAGTTGTATCTAACTTCAAACATCTCAAATCTTTCATTGAAAATTATTTCTCTACTCGCATTTAATATTTCACAGTGATGGTGTAACTTTGTTATCAATGCCATAAATAAATTTCTTTGTAAAAGTAGCATTCGTCTCTAACTCTCTTGCTCATACACCCCTTAACAAAATGGAATTGCTAAATGTAAACATCGTCGTATCATCAAATTGACACGCATTATTTGGCTAGATGCCAATTGACTACCCGCATTATAGGTAGATACAACACTCACTCACTACTACCTCTTAATTGATTTCCCTTTACCACTCTCAACCACAAATCCCCTTTTGAGATTTTACATCATATGCTCCCACATTACTGGTTTCTATATACTCTTGGATACCTATATTTTTCCAATACTACACCTTAAGCTCCAAATAAACTATCATTGCATTTCCCCTACAATTTCATTGGCTACTTCACCTAACACAGAGAATATCACTACCTAAACCCTATCATGAATTCTGCTTATATAAGTTGCTGTGTTGTCTTTCAAAACTAGTATTCCAATACAACACTCTCACTATATCTCCTAAAGCTAAACTTGAGGCATCTCCGCCTCACCCCTCCTCAGCTTCACCATACCTTTATCTCCACCCTTCACTATCCTTAAGATGTAAAATCTTATCCTACCTTTGACCCCTTCTTACCCAAATAACCCTTACACTGCCAATGGTGTACCCACTACATGCTTTTCCTCCTTACTGGTGCTGTTGACTCGAGACCTCAGGCTTCACGGACGTTTCCAGACGCACACACGAGCTAGCTGAGCTGGCCCAATTTCCCGATTTTATTTACATCGCAAATTGTATATATGCGATGCAATTTTTCCATTTTTTTGTATTTTTTTGGAATTTCAAAAATTTGTAAAAATTATTTAATCCTTATTATTGCTATTTCTGAAATCATTTTTCAAAATTGATGTGTTTTCCTATTTATTTTTATTTTTTTGAATTTTTTTTTTTGCTAAATTATAGAAAAATTGAAAAAAATTAGAAAAAATTGGAAAATAATTATTATTGATTCTTAGGGCAAAAATGGGGTGTTTACAATATGACATGTTTTACCAATGTAAAATCATGCAGAAATATGAATCTAGTGACATAAAGCTTTCATGTGGGCTAAAGTTCTAATTCAATTAGATTTATTTGAAGTGTTACGATAGTACTATCAAATTATGTTTCTTTTCTTAATCTCTGTGCTAATTAATCATACACAACATAATAAAATTCTTGTGGGATAAGATCTATTATATTATATATAATTAATTACAACTAATGTTTATTTTCACGTATAATCCTACCATCCTTAATATATATACAATTTTAATTAATTAGAGATACTATGATTACTCCTTAATTAATTGAAATTATATGGATCACTTAAACATTAACTAAATTTTTAGGCTCAATCATTGCATAAAACAATAAGCAATATCATATGAACTCAATTCTAACATACTTATATCATCTAATCTCCATTTCATGCATAATGATGAACCATAAATTATACATATGAACAATAATAATATAGTAAACATCATTAATAATTAAATTCATAGAGAACCAATAAGAATTAATTTACTTTAATAATCAACATAAAACAATTTTAATATGTAAAATTATTTAACTAAATGTTATCTCTATAATTAATAATAAATAATGTAGATAAAATTATAAAGGTTTAATTTTCACCAAATGTTGGGAATCCCGATTCAAAGATGTATCTCCAGGATGCACCATTGCGTTAGCATAGCCCGGGTTCTTTAAAAACCTAAATCCAATACATATTGCGATGCAACCCATCAAATTTATAATAAAATATGCTAAAAGAGTTAGTGAAAAAGGCTTAGCTCAGTTGGCTAAGATCTACACTACGCATGCAGGAAAGCTTTAGAAGTCGTGGGTTCAAATTTGACTGCAAGTGTAACTTCAGATCATGAAACAAACTGGGCTAACTAAAAAAGTAGTTGAATATCACAATTGATTATGCACAAAGTTAATAATCTCCAAATTTATAAGTGTAATGTTACCTATAATCAATCAAGACTTCCACTTAAACTAGCATAAGCTTTTATTGTTGTTTGTTTGATTGTGGGGTGGCTAAGGAATACCAATTCTTTTTACAGTTAACTAGCAAGCATAGCATCGATTAAATTGCTTAAACATATTTTGTTGAGGGAATACAAGGTATACTATATGTGGTAAAAAGCCGATTGTTGATGAAAGTTTTAGGGTATGGACTCTTAGGGCCTAATCCAACCTGTTTGGGCCCTTATCCGAGTTCTTTGTGCCAAAATTGACCTCTAGTATATCGCTACAACACTAGGAGTATCAAGTCCAACTTGCATGCCTAAGCTTCAGATCGAATCGACTGTGCATATCCTAGAACTACATAAGGGAGGCAAAGAAGACTCTAAGCAGATAAGAAATGAAGTCAGTTAAAGAGACACCATCTACAATATTCGAAACAAATATTGGATATAAATGTGCTTGTTATATGAAGCCCAGTCTCATCCTCTATAAATAGGGAATGAGATTACTCGGTAAAGGATTTCATTCTCTCGATTCTTACTTACATTTGCATATCTTATCATTTTCTGAACTCTTGTGTTAACTTAAGTATTGGAATGACCACATTGGAGTAATGTCAAACACCTTCCATAGCCTAATTTCCTTTTGTAGGTGGTTCAAGCACTAAAAAATTTATATTACAATACCATGAACCCTAATTTATGATGTATAAATTATAGATTATAAGTGACTCTTAGTAGATAGTAGTACACAACCTACATTATTTCTTGAGAAGTAGATTTTGAAAATTTAGATTCAATGCTTATTTTATTTTGTAGGTCGCAAGAACTAATATCCACTTTAGAACCTATTTAGCCATGTATAGCTTTGCAACTTCTAACAAACTATTGCTTGCACATTGAGCTATCATGAAAATATAAGAGACTAATTTTGGTCTTTAAACTATTTATATTGATGGTTATTTCCATTGGATAATTGTAAATATATTTTTAAATTATTAGTTAATTATGAGATTTAGTTACAGTTTGACACCTATATATAAAATTTTTAAAAGTTATAAAGAAATGAAGTTATACTAAAAAAAAATAGGTGATCTATTTGTATTTTAACAATAAAAAGCATATTTTCAATTTATCCTCATTCTATAGTTAGAAAATGAAAAGTTTTAAAGTGAAGAACTAATATTTTGCTTGTAATTGTTGTAAGGATTTTATAAGTATAGGTGAATTTAAATAGAATAATTCGTCCATTATTTTTGGAAATGTTATTATAATTTAATTTTAACTATATATTTTTAGAAATTTATTTGATGAATTACCTTATATTTACAATACATTATTATAGAGTAAAATATAATTTTAAGATACAAGTAACCCTTTTTTTTTTCTATATCTTATATTTTCTTTGACATTGACTAACAACTGCTTCAAATTAAACAAAAATAAGATAACGAAACAAAACATATCCGTACATTTTATGATTCACGTGCAAAGCCAGAGCATCAAAGCAGGGTAGACCAACTCATCCCCGGAAAATTCTCTACAGCTATTATGCACGTGCCAAAACTCAACAGTTCCTTTTATTATTATTATAATTATAATTATGTTGTTGCATACATTTGACTTATATATGCCCTAAATTAATCTCCATAATGGAAGTACAGGCTTTAATGTGATGACTGGTCACGTACTATTGCTATTATTGTATTACAAGCCAAGTCATGTACACGTGGAGGTAAAGTGGGTACATCAGGATTGGGCCTGGGTTGGGCCCACCTTTGTCCAAACGCTAAGGAAAGGTGTAAGAGATTGACTGTCGGCGCTCCAGTCCAAAAGCACACAGCAAATAAATCTGGTTATACAATATTGAAATAAAATGAAAATAAAGAAAAATAGTGGAGTAAAGGGAAGTTATTTTAGAGTGATTATATATCGAGATACGTGTCTTTTATTATATGAAAATTGCAAAAGAATACATTTTTTATCATCTATATTTTGGGGGGAAAAAATTAATCACATATGTAATGAAAAAAATTTTATATCATTAAAGTGATGTATATAAAAAACAAAAACGTTATTAAAATAGTATAGATGAAGTAATACGTCATGTTAATGAAACTTATACTAAATGATAAATGTTTTATGTATTTAGCGTGCGATTTCACCAAGATTTGATGAAATTATATTAAAGTTGTAATGTCATCTTATATTTACATCACTTTATATAATGTTTAATTTCTGTTTTAACAATTAAAAAGTTTTATTTAATTTCCTCACCTAATGCTAAGGGATATGAAAGTTTTGACCCATTGAACCAAAATGAGGCACATTTGCACGAAAGGAGAAGAACTTATGAGTTTATCATATTATTGAATGGATTGAATATGCATGGATTCCTCAAACGTCTAATTCATTAACTCTATACTATAGCGGGCCCATCCTTAAAAGGATTTCTTTGTCTTCATCAACGTATTATGATTTTTAGAAGTTTAATAAGTTAACACTAGATATTTCAAGTGGACTGAAAGATTCAATATCCAATCATTGTCTAATGTATTAATGCAAAAAACTTAGATTTACAACGTATGGGGTAATCGGATCATCAATATTTGAAGCTATTTCATCTTGAGCAGCATCGAAATCAAGTATCAAATTCTATAAAAAAAAACCAAAGATGGTCCAGCAAGGGTATAATTGGAGTCAGAAATCGTGGGGCTGATCAACATCAAGGGTATTTGAAATCATAAATTTAGAAGCTATTTAGTATAGGAATATTAAGAGGCCATTCGAAAGTAATATCGGATCAGAATCCGAAAGTTTTAAAGTTCAATTGGAAGCTGATAGTTTGAAGTTGTTTGAAAGTAAGGCAACTCGTAATTCGATAATATTTCCAAAGGCATGATTTCATAACTTGATTTTAGAAGCTTAAAAGGTGAGTTAAATTAGGGTCGTTTCTGACATATACCGCAGTATTAAAGAATCTTAGTTTATTTAAGAAATTTAATATTCTATTTTCCCTTTCCATTTTTTTTTAAAGTTTAGGAATGCTATTTTCTTTTTTCCTTTTCTATTTTATTTTCTTTCCTTATTAGTTTAGGAAAGCCTATATTTGATAACTATGATGCAGATTTGATATCTTGTTATTTTTATTTTGTTTGCTTTCTAATTTCTAGGTTTTTAGTTTGCAAATACTATATGAGCAATGCAACAAACAGATTGTTAAATGATTATTGATTATTATGAATTGATTACTCTTTAACATGTTATTTCATGCTTCATGTTACATCAATTGGTATCATGGTGGGATGACAATAGTTGGCAATGATGGTAATAGTCTTCATGATGGTGATCAAGAGTTTAGGGCTTCTCTTTAGGGGAATGATGCATTGTAATGTTTGAGGTAGCATCTAGATTAATAAATGGATATCAAATTCCCGCATTTTAAGGAATGTCTTGTAGAGATTGTAGATCATCTTGATGCTTTAGGATTTGATACTCATGGAAAGTAACATGGTAATAAAGGTCATGAGTAGATATAGCCTATGGAGCCCTTATTGATAGATCTACACTTGCTTGTAGGCAACACATCTGCAATGACAAAGATGAAAGGTAAACTTTTGTACTTAAGCAATTAATGTCATTGCCTAAAGAAGAGGATTAAACTTCGAGGTACCAATAATTTAAAACTAGGTATACTATCAACATCACGGTGTTTAGACTCATTAGAGACAATTGAAGTTGTAAGAATATCATTAGAGGAATAGTGATGGAGAGGTTGAAATTCTCAGTAGAAAAGCATCATAACCCTTACCCATTAGGATAGATCAAGGCAACAACAAGGAAGGCAAAGGTAATTGAATGTTGTAGAGTACCCCTTTCTATTGGAAAAATACCATAAGGAAGTTTATTATGATATGGTTGATATAGATGTGTGCCAAATATTGCTTAGAATGTTGTGGCAATATGATGTTGATGTCCAACATTCAAGTCGAGATAATACATATAGGATAGAGTAGAATGGGGTGAAGTATATTTTGATGCCTTGAAAAATCAAGTCTAAACCAGTAATAATGGTATATTTTTGAAATTGATTCGAAAGCAAAGGAGACAAAATAAGTACATGTAATCTAGGCAAGTTTTACTACAAGAATGTAGTGAAGGTTCAATAGATATGTAAGAACATTTTTTTTTGTAAAGAAGGTTAAGATTGATAAGATTTTTGATTTTGTAGTTAAAGAGCATGGGAGTGAAGTTTGGGAAGATAGAGGATTAGAGATAACAGAGAAGATGTTCATGCGGGGCAAGGGAGAGATTAGAGTTTTAAAGACCTCACTATAGACATACTATTTTTATCCCTTTTAGTTTTAGGATCTTTCAATATAAATAGAGGAAAAGGTCTTAGTTAAGAAAATACAAAAAAAGAAAAAGAAATAAAAAGGGTTAAAAAATAGAAAAATAAAAAAAGTTTTAAAATTGAGAATAAAAAAAGAGAAATTTTGAAAAGAAAAAAAGGCAAAATTAGGAAAAGAAAATTTTGGGGGTCATTGAATGGTCATTGAGTTTTGTTTTTGTTTACATTTTTCAAGGTAAAAAAAAAGGGTCAAATTACACATATGCGATTTAATGGTTTTGAGATTTAAAAGAGAATGTTAAATTTTTCTTAAAATTTAATATTCTAATCGTAATTCATGTTATTTGTTTTTTTAATAATAAAAATGAAGTCAATTTAAGTTAATTGCAATTTCAAACGATGTTTCAATTGAATTGACCTACTTATGAGAAAATCAATTTTTGAAGTAACTGGATGAACAACAAATCGAAGATTGCAAAACCATTAAATTGGATTCAAATTGAAAATTATTTTTAACATGTGTATTAGATTCTCTATTTGAGAATACTAGTTAATTGGACCTTTAATCTAGAATGATCTAAATTTTCTGTTAAAAGTGGCTTGGCTTATTAAAGCTTAAGAGAAATTGATTTGCAACAAATATGAAAGGAAGCAATAGCATAATAGGTAAAGGGATTGGATTGGGCATAAGAGGTCATGGGTTTGAGTTTATAGACATGCATGATATGCATTTTCCTTTTACCTCTCTAACAGTGCCATGTAGCAACAATTTATTGGCTAAATGGTGCCATGTCATTGAAACACGATAGTGGTTAAGTAGCTCTATTGTTGCCACATCATCGCCATGTGTTGCCACATGGCAACAAATAGAAGATCAACTTATGCCATGTCATTAATGTGTGGTGCCATGTGTCGATAATGTAATCATCTTATACCACCCATTTGCTGCTTCTTATAGGAATAAGGGTGTGTTTTGTGTGTTGGGGGGTTACTTTTGGCTTATTTTTTTGTCGTTTCAACACATAATATATTATATATATTATATTATATGTCATATATATTGCAAGAAAAAAAAGAAGAAAAGAAAACCATGTAGAACAAACCTAAACTTAAACTAAGTATAAGTAATATATTATATATATATAGACATTATAGAATAGAGAGAGAGGGAGACTAAAATTCCAAAATTTCAAATCCAAAACTCTCTCCATTTCATTCGAATTTTCTGAGCAAATTACAATTGAAAATTCCAATATGCAATTATCAAGGGAGAATGAAGAGCAAGATTGAAGTAAGATGCAACAAGAATCTCAAGAAATTGAAGAAAAATCATAATTAAATAGGGGAGAATTTGGTCTGTTTAGTCAAAGGGGTTAGGGTGAAGCTGCTGCTAGGCCAAGCTAGGGTTAAGGTTTTAGGTGGAGGAGTATTCCAGTCGACACAGTGGTGGTCGGAGGCCCGTGAACGAAGTTGCCCCTAGTAACACCTAAAACTTCTATTTTTGTTAAAAATATCAAATGTTGATGAAAAATTATGATTTTTGATATTCTGGCATAACTTTATATGCATATTAACATGGTAATTCTATTTTTATAAAATTTTAATAAAAAAAATAATGGTCCTTAAGATCCTAAATTGGAAAATGAATAGGGCAAATAATGTAGTTTTGATGTAAATTTTAGTATATAAGATCCATATATGATTTAGTATATCACCAAATAATAATTGTTCAAACAGAAGTCATTTTCTATTTTTAGTGAATTTTTCAAGCCAATTACCCTGTTTGGCCAAATTTAATCACTAGCAAAATTGGGGAATTTGATTTGATTAGTTGAATTTGATGTTTAGTTAAGATTTATTGAAGTGTAATATGATGTTAAGAAGCTTAGGTTAGTTAAGGAATAAAAACAAGAGCGTCCAATGTAAAATCACAATAATTTGGAATTATACAATTCGACACGGAATCGAATTAGAATTTAATCACATTAATATATAATGGAGCGTAACATACTCATATGTATATAAATAAGATATTGTAGGAAAAAAAGGGTGGAATTTAGGGGCTTGGAATACTGAATTAGCAATTTGGGGTTTAGTAGAGTAAATGGAGTAATATTAATTGATATACTGATGATTTAGGTATTTATGTTGAGTGAGGAGGACATAGGAATTTGGCTGGTGCAATTGTTTGGATTGTCATATATTGTTTTAGGTGAATGCCCCATTAACTCTTCTTTAGGGTACAAGTGGTTGATAATGTAGATTACTTATTGTTGGTTGAAATTACCCTGTACGATCACTTACTGTGATCAATATAGGAGGATTGTTGAATTATATTAAATAGTTAATGGTTGGTTGTATGTCCCGATATGCTTGGATTTTGAGAAAAAGGGAACATTTTAGAAATCTTAGAATGAAGTTGGGTATGGGATTTGATTGTACCATTTTTTATTGTATGCGATGTAATGAATATAAATTGTTGAATGTTTTATGATTGTGATGTAATGCTCAGTTATTTTTAGTTTATTGGATGGGGTTTATATGACTGGTTGAGTTCATACTATTGTTGTCTCAGTAATGATGAAATATCTAAATGGATAATAAAATGGAAAGCTGATCATTGACATGTATAACTTCATTAAAGTATACCTAATTGAGTTTTGGGACTTGAGAAAATCAAATGGCATTTAGATTGTAAGTACTTAACCCAAAATACTTAATGTAAGGAAAGTCTAGTTCTCTGCTTAGTAAGTTTGTGGTACGACCTTTGAGTCGACTTAGATAGGTTTGAGGTACGGTTGGTGAACCATCTTAATTCAGTGACCTATGGGGATTTAGTCACCCCTCTTGTTCAAGGCAGGTGAAAGACAAACTGAATGTTTCAAATTTAAAAAAAAAAGTATGTAAGGATGCCTTAATTGGTTGAGAAATATATGAGTTTTGAAAAGTAACATGAGGGTAGTTTATCTACCAATTGACAAGCTCTGCCTAAGTAAACTGAAAAGTATTTGTGACCTATGAATAAACAAGAAAAACTTAAAATGGTCTCAAATGAAAAGGTTATGAGTTTGGTAAAATGGAATTATTCACAGATAGCCCAAAGTCACAGCGAATAGTCAACAAAAATAATTGAGGGTTAGACAGACAAGTTAGCAAATAGTTAGGAAAAATCAGTCATCATCCTTCTCAGACACATAGTCTTCATCGTCGGAGCTTTCCTCAGCAACCATTCACTCCTTACCTGGGTCTGTGGGGGCTTTCCTCTGAGGGAGCAGGTGGAGCAGAAGACGATCCTCCCTCAGTATGCCTCCGTCGGCTGATCGTTCGGGAGGGATCACGTCTTCTTTCGCTTAAGCTGGCACAGGAAGAACTGAATGTCTAACTTCTCACCAAGCTTGGTGAAGCAATCGATTAAAAATTTCTTCAGTCCCTTCTGCCGTTTTTCCATCTTAGTGATCTTCTGCTTCATCATCTCTGGCTTTTTCTTTATCTCTCCACATTACGCGATAGCTGAGAAACCAGCTCTAGCATCTGCACATGGCCGGAAGGTTCAGCCTGCAGTTGTGGTTCCTCTTCTTCCTCTTCCCCTATCTCCTCTTCAGCGCCAGCGTCAATTGGTTGGAATTCCAATCACATTAATACCTGGCCTTAAGCTTCAGAGATCGCCCAATGAAATCACTAGGGGCTCGAAATGGGAATAGGCCTAGATTTTTCAAATTCTAATAATTAGAGCACCTAGGAAACCCCTTTCTGGTCCTTTCTCTGCCTGCGCTGAAGACAAAAAGCGGCAAAAACACCCACATTTGATGCGGGTTCCAGTATGCATGGCCCACAACTGAAATAAGTCTCTGGCGTTAACCACGCCCTCTAATCAATCCTACCAGTGGTAGAGCGAGCCATAATGTAATGTAGGATATGATGTACTCTATTTCTCAGTTGAGAGGCCTTGGTGTGAGAGGCACTGTAGGCACAATGCCATACTGAGTCCATAAAGAGATAGAGTTCGCTGGGCCCTACGAAACTGGAAGGGCACGAAACTCAGGGTTTTGAAGAAAACCCTCATCATAGATGCCCATAGCCTCTATAAACTCAATCAGACATCTTATGGTACTCACCTTGGGCTAGAAACTCAACTTTGTTCTTACACCAGCATTCATTGTTCCTGAGATCTTGAAGGTGGCTAAGAAAAATAAGAATTAACTCCTCGTATAAGTCTTCTCGATCATGAACAGGTGAAACCAAGCTCGGTCAGCTAAGAGCCTCTCAAATTGTTGGACCAACCCAAATCTTCTCCCAAAAAGTCCCAGTCCAACACCACATTCGGTTTGATGACCTTTTTTTTACTTATATAGGGTAAAGAGTTCTTTAATCCTTCTCTTGAATATTTACAGGGTATCGAAGAACTTCATATTGGCTTGAACTACCTGTTTCGGATCGGCTTCTTTTCTTCTTTTGAGCAACAGTCTTGACGCGTGGCATCTGAAAAGGGAAATAAGCAGAACCTGATCATACCAAGAATAAAAGATTCTAAAACAAACAAATCCCGTAGGTAATACATCAAATAACCACATCACAAACAAGGAACTCCACCATTAGCATCACGGAAGCATGCAAAACCATCAAAATTAAGGTTCACAGTATCATACACGGTTCTTGGGCACGGGAGTGTATTGTAGCCGTGTATATTAGAAAAATCCCCGCCAAAATTTGAAAAACAACTCATAAACGGCCGTGTATTGCAAGAAATTACGAGAGAATCATCAATCACATGCACTAATGGTGCTTAAAGCAAAAATCCCTTTAGCATGCAATCCAAAATACGTTCCAATCAAAAAGGGATCACGTATGAACGGTTCGAAACCCTAGATTTTCTAATCCAAACAGCGATCGAGTAAGGGAGAATGGAAAAACTTCACAAATCGCATGAAAAACATCATCCATACTCAGATAAACAAAAGCCTAAGGTTTCATTATCCTCCACATGTCATAACATGCCACATTCACATGGAAATCTGCATTGAGTGAGAAAATAGAGAGGGAAGCAAGAGAAAAGGAAAAAGAATGAGAAAGATCTTACCTGGTCAAAGAAATTTGGGAGAGGGAAACCAACAAGGGAATGGGAAGGGAATGATGTATAGAGAGAAAAGATATGTAGATGAAAGTGTACTGAAAATGAGGGGTACGATTATCAAAAAGGTATAAATACCCGAACACAAAACGGTCCCCATACACGGGCGTGTAATGCCCCGTGTATAGGCCTAAGCTGCGAAAGCACGGGTATAACACACGGTCGTGTTATACAACTGTGAAACCCCTCTGACTTCTAGTTAGAAAACTTACCTCTCATACACGTCGGACACACGCCCTTTGTGTACTGACCGTGTATTCCTCTGTGGCTCGCTCCCCATACACGGATTTGATAAACGGTCGTTTCCCTTAGCGTGTCTACCTTGTTCAAAGTTTCCTTGTATACACGGTCAGGACACACGGCGTGTTTTTTGACCGTGTATTACTCTGTGGGTCACCGTTCTCTCTACACGGGCGCGATACACACCCGTGTATGTCATCCGTGTGTCTCCTGAAGGTTAAAATTTTCCTTCTCTTGTTTAAATTCTTGAAGTCCATCTCCTCAAAAAGCTTCTTCATAAATACTCCTCTGTAAAACTTTGGAAAAGAAAAACAAATATGGTGATAACTCAAAACAAAAATGAAACTTACCTAATTGCAGGGGTTTGCCCCCCCATCGGCGTTCAAAGTTTGTTTCAGTGCTGCTGGGATTCTCACTACTAGTTCATCCTCCCCCATTCTCAAAACTAATCTTCCATCCGCCACATCAATCCCCAGCTCTGCAGTGGCCAAAAATGGTCGTCCTAAGATCAGCGGGACCTCCACATCTACATCCATATCAAGGATTACAAACAACAGGAAGATAAAGTTTTCTCACTTAACTAGGGCGTCCTCAATGATTCCTCTAGGGAACTTGATCGAGCGATCTGCCATTGCAGGCTCATCCTCGTTTGCTTTGGCTCTCCCAAGTTCAATTGCTTGAACAATGAGTATGGCAATCAGGTTTATGCTCGCCCTGAGATCCGCCAAAGCTCTCTCCATCGTAGTTCACCTATTAAGCATGGAATAGTGAAACTACCCGGATCCTTGAGCTTCTTGGGCAACTTGTTTTGCAAAATCGCCGAACACATCAGCTCCAACAACTGCAGTAGAAAATATCTTCCAACCGTTTCTTATTCGAGAGCAAATCCTTTAGGAATTTCGCGTACCTGGGCATCTGCGCAAGAGCTTCCACAAACGGTATGTTGATATGTAATTGTTTAAACAAGTTTAGAAACTTACCGAAGTGCTTCTTGATCCTTACCTTTTTTCAGACGTCCCCGGATACGGAATTGGGGGCTTGTAATGGCTGAACAATGGATGCTTTAACTTTCCCTTGAACACACTCTTTCTCTTTGATCTCCACAGCCCCTTGTTCCTTCTCAGCAACCCCCTTCTTCTTTCTTCTCAACCCCTTTTTCAAGCGCAACCCCTTGCACTCCAATAGTGTCAGATTTCAATTCCTTATCGCTCCTTAAAGTCACTCCTTTACCTGTTCCCGAGGATTGGGTTCGGTGTTTCCAGGCAAGGATCCTTGCGGTCTTTCTAAAAGCAATTTTGCTATCTGACCCACCTGAGTTTCCAAGTTATGAATGGACGCCTCAGATTCCTTAGAGCTGCCTCTGTGGATTGTTGGCATTGCTCGGATGTTTGGATGAACTTGGAGATCATGTCCCCTAGAAATTTGGGGCTTCTTTTTTGGAAGAGGTGGTGGAGGAGGCCTTTTGGAATCCCGGTGCAGGTGCATTGCCCTGAGGGAATTTTTTGGATTAAAACCCCTGAAAAAATTGGGGTGATTGCGCCAACCCGGATTATGGTGTTGCAGTAAGGGTTGTTTTTAGGCCTTGTAGGGTTACCTAAAATAATCAATTTGCTCTGTAGTCCCTTGAGCCATGAAATCGTTGATGAATATAGGGTGGTGTAGACATCGCCATCCCATTCGACCTTCTAGCTAGAGCATCGACCTTTGCCGCAATGGTGGGCATCATATCCACTTCATGAACACCTGCCACTCTCTAGTCTTGCTCTGGCGTTTCTCCATAGATGGTTGTTCTTGGCCATGTTCTCAAACAATTCTAAAGTCTCTTCAGGAGTCTTTACATCAAGTGTGCCACCAGCAGTAGCATTGATGGTTTGTCGCGTCGGATAGTCAATCCCATTATAGAAAGTTGAGGCTTGCAACCATTAGGCATTTGGTGGTGTGGGCACCGCCTAAGCAAGTCCTTAAATCGCAACCAAGCTTCATGGAGTGGCTCATTTTCCAACTGAAGGAACGATGTGATATCATTCCTCAACTTGGCAGTTTTAGAAGGCGGAAAGTAATAGTCCAAAAATGTTTCCGCCAGCGGGTCTAAGTCGTGATAGAGTCCCGATCCAAAGAACTGAACCACTGCCTCACTTTTCCTCTCAAAGTGAAAGGAAACAAACGCAACTTTAGTGCCTCATCGGACACCCCCGTTCTGTTTAAAAGTAACACAGATGTCTAGGAACATCTGAATATGAGCATGGGGGTCCTCGTCAGGTTTAATCCATCAAATTGGCATTGATTGTGGATCATATTCATTGTAGAGGCCTTGACTTCAAAGTTGTTGGCCTCTATTGCAGGCATCACTATACACGATCTGATACTACCCAAAGTAGGCCTAGCGTACTGAACCATGGTCCTACGTCCCTTCCGCCATTGCTTCAGTATGAGATTCGCTGCTGTTCACTGATTGACTGTTCTTATCTACTGAAATTCTCACTCTCACTCAATAGCAATTCCTCTTCACTCACAGTAGGTTTAGCACTTTTTAATTTCCTTCTGACTGTCCGATCAATCTCGGGTCGAATTCAAGGAGTTTAGAAGAAGAACTCCTTGTCATAAACTGCAGAGAAAACCAATTTAATTAGTTCCCTTTATAAGAAAGTAAAACCAAGGATAACAAATGATAAGAAGAAGAAATGGTCAGATTAGTCAGCGTTTAGTGGTTCTTAATATCGCCGTTTCCCCGGCAACGGCGCCAAAAATTTTGTTGATTGAATCGCAATCACACAAATTATAATCCTTTTTACTCCGACTCTTCCTTTCGATCAATTAGGCAAAGTGCACCTATCGATTACAGTAGTATAGAGTTTAAGCACGGATATCGTTCCCTCAGGATCTAAAAGTACTAATACTAACCTCAAACCGACTATCTAACCTCACAATTTCGAGTTAATTGATTTAACCAAATTACCTAAATTAAACTAAATTATCTAATAAAATGAATCAATAGATATCAAACAATGATTAAATTATCAAAATTCAATGTTCCAACGCTACCCCACTCTTACTACTCATCTAATTACTATGCAACTTCAATCCTTAGAAAACTAATTAATGAGTACTGATTATCTCTGATCCGCGGGACATCTAACACTAAGTCAATGTTTCTTCCAAAATCACTAACTCCTAATTCTAACCGTATTAAAAGATCCCTCTTTTATTAACAACAATCAGAATTGCATGATTATACCACAACCCTCAATTAGATTAATCATTATATCTAATCTAATACGGAAAACTTATGCTTTCTATCCCTAGATTGCATACAACCTTTTCATCTGATGTATGATCTATTCAAATAAGAGATTTCCCAATCAACTTATTAGAAATCAATGTAATCTAATGCTGGCCAAACATCAAATCAACAATATATAATAAACAACATGGATGAAATCAGAGATGCTCAATCGTCATTAATTTTGCAATAAATCCAATGTTACATAGTAATCAGACTTTCGTAAGATGTCGGGTACGAAAAAAATTAGCTACACATGGTTCTCAAAGAATAACAAAACGAAATAATCAAATCCATGTGTGAAACACTTCTAGAATTAAAGCTCGAAAATTCCTTTGGCTGCTGTTGTTCTCCCAAAATTCCAATACGGGTTTTTTCTCCCTTCTCTCTCCTCTTTTCTCTCTTCAAAGATGACTATTTATACCTAGGGTAGCTTCCTCTCTGGCGTGTAGAAGATATCCTTCAAATATGGACAAAGATTTAAAGATATCTTTTCCCTTTGATAGATACACGGTCATACTCCACGGGCGTGTAGATAAACCGTGTATGTCTCTGAGTTAGTGAACTCTGGGCGTGTATATCCAACACGGCCGTTTGCAATAGCCATGTAAACTCTGTCTTCTTTGTTCTTCGTACAAAGGTTGATTACACGGGTGTGTAAATCAACCGTGTGTCCTCCTCAATGTGTTACTATGCACGGTTGGCTTACACGGGTGTGTATTCCAACCGTGTAACTGGCCTGTCCGGAAAACTCTTCTTCCACGCTGATACACGGTCTGTTACAAAGGGCGTGTATCCAACCGTGTAATCTCCTGGGTTCCTCCACACGGCCGTTATAAAACCGTGTGACTTCCTTTAACTTCAAAGCATTCCCTTTTTACTTGCTTTTATCTCCAATTCGTCTTGAATTAAATACTTTTTCATCAAATCATCCTTTTCCACACCTAAACATGAAATATAAATCAATTAAGCATCATAATCTTATATTTCACGCCCAATTATCTCAAAAATTGACTTAAATCATCTCCAATTATAAGAAATTAAAATAGATTTATCAATTATAAAGAAAATTTCATTAAGTAAGATCATGATAATGTTAAAATATAAGAAATTGAACTGGGTTTCTTTACGAGTATAGCTTTGAGTTGAAAACTTACTTGCTTGAGTAATCACATTTGAAGTATTTGACAACATTATTGTTACTGTTATGTGATTTTATTGTTTTTTTGCTGAGGGGTTATGTTTTTGCTAACCTCAGGTATAGGTACTAAAGAATAAGTTGTTAGAGACTTAGTTTTTTTTTTTGGAGAGCATCAATAGAGGTAAAAAGGGCTTTAGTTTCCATTTTGGAACCTTTGTTATTTTGTAATTGGATGTCCAATACATGATGTTTTAGTGCTTGTAAATAAGATCTACAAGAGTTGATATTTGAATTGCAATGTAAATATATGTATGTACAAGGTTGGATCTATAATCTTTTTAAGCCACTTAAAGGGCTACAAGATTAAGCAAGGTTGTGCCTACTTACTGAGAATGTAGATCCCGATAGTACACACACACATATATGGTTTAGCTGTAGATATAATGTTACGTACTTTCGGTTTAAAAAGTTTTAGATGCTCAATAGAAAAAACAACGAAAATTCCGATATTAAATACAATATTATTCATGTATCAAATGTCCCATGATAGAATTGAGCAAGCCCATATGGAACATTCAATTTTAGGAACATTCTTCTTATATAGGATAATAATATTTCCTACATAAAAACTCAAACGATCAAAGTTCAATTACATACTGAATTTAACACTCAAAAAGTTTGAATACTTAATAGAAAATCAGCTAACAAGGTTCTGATATCAAATGTAATATTCTTCCATATCAATGTTCCTTCATGGAAATATATCGATTTTATAAAAGAGGAATGTTCCAAATTTAAACGAACCGAAATGCATTTGGATTAGTGAAAAATGTAATGAACAAATATACGTGCTTGGTTACCTAATGACCTTCCAACTGGGGTGGGCTCCTTCCAGGAAGCTACATTATTTTACTTTTCTTTTTATACTTGTGAGCAAGTGTCCCAAAATGTTTCAGAGTCATTGGTCTTAAGATCTCGGGCAAATCTGCTGAAAAATAAATTTCAGCGACTAGTCAACAAATTAGCAAATAACAAATATTCTAACCAAACCAAACCAAACCATTTTAGTAAATTTACACCTAATAGTCCCACTGGCTGGCGTTTTCAAGCTATAAATAGACGCCCAACATGAGATTTATATCATCCTTCCTCACAGCACGTAACCAAATTCAATAAATAGAATTTCCGCCTGTGTTGAGAAAAACGAATTCCAAAGTTTTTATTTTGTTGGGTCTAGTGATTCTGCTTGTTTCTCTCCCTTCAGAGGCAGTTGCACGGGATTTGGCTGAAACTACCCAAAACACTCCTCGAGGCTATATTACTGGCCCGGAACCCCCCAGCGGAGGTTGCTCTAACGGAAGGTGCTGTAGCTATGCGGGGCAGTGCCGATGCTGTGCATATGCAGGTGAGGCTATTCGAGCGAAGCCACGGAACTAAGACTTGCAGAAGAAAAGGATGGTGCCGTGATGTAATTAATGAATTGATAGCTGGGTTGTGATAATGGTTAACATTGCTGGAGCATTTTTAGATGCATAATAAGGGGTTTTGCAAGCCGATTTAGGAAGCCCTCAATAATGCTTCTGTGGTAGTGTAATACGTTTACTTCTTAAGAAAAAAAAAAAAAAAAAAATACACGCTACCTACTTTGAATAGAACAAGCGTGTTAGCTTGGCACCCCACCCCTAATATATACGGATTGTTTAAAGTGTTTTTGTTTAACTTCACTATATTGTTTTGTTTTTTCCATGTAATACACAACTTTAAAATATATATATATATATATATGTTTAATAAAAATATTATTATTAAATAAAATAATTAAATAATATATATATATATATAGTTAATGATGATTTCATAAATAAGACAATGGAATTAGAGTAGTTTCGTCTTTGCTTGGCTAGACTATAAAAACGAAACTAACCTAGGGTTTTCTCCTTTTTTGCTTATTTGTTCATCTACTAAACAGAAACCTAGAGAGACAGAAAAGAGGGAAGCCTTGTAGAAAACCTAAGGCAACCTAAGGAACATCAAAGCGAATCAAACAAATAATGATTTTTAATTAGTAAAAGACTTATTCTAACAATAGATGCTCAATCACACAAATTTTCTTCCGTATGATCATAGAGATCAATGAAAAGACTGGTTGAATGAGCGAGGAATCAACAAAATTTGGAGTTCCAAGTGCAATCCAAGCCAAATGAGTATATTAGAGCCTAATTTATATTAAAAATTGCAAAATACAATGATTAGTTAGGCTAGAAATTGTTGAAACTTAGGATTAAGAACAAATTAAAGAAGGGAAAAAATATGGTTTTTCATGAACAGGAGGGTACGTGATCAAGTACACGATTGTGTACCAAGGCATGTTGAAGTTTGAGCGTACATGGGACAAGCATGGGCCATGTACTTGGGTGTATTGGATTAAAAATATTACACAAGGGTACACAATCATATAGCATGACCATGCTCCAAGCCGTGCTTCCCTATGCAGTTCCTTTCTTGACCATATTACACAATAATATGTTTTAATTGATTCTAGTTTATTTCAATTTGATTACAACATAAGAATTAAGCATGGAAATACTTAGTGATGTGCTCAAAACCAAGCCTAAGCACATGCAAATGAATCAAAGAAACAACCCCAACTCATACATACGAACCGGTTCAATTAGACTATAAATTACGTAAACCCTAATAGAATTTTGATGAAATCCAAAGGTCCAAAGATGCAATCAAACAATCCAACAAGATTAATCTTCACCAAATAACAACAAATACAAGTGAAAATCCATGTGAATTATACCAAGAAGACTAGATCTAATGCCATGATTTTATCCTCTTCTAACAATAACCATTCACGCCACAAATGATTTAAATATTGATGAATGATAACAAATACTAGAACAATCAATCTTATAACATGATAATTGATCACAATTGCAATAAAAAATATGACCAAGAACATCCAAAACAACCCTAGATATGACTCACTAGTGATGAAAAGGGAAAAACAACAAAGAAGGAATTGATATAACTCACAATTGCCTTTTGTTGCACTTGCCACAATTTCAACTCTTGGAAATTGAAATTGATAAGAGAAATTGGATCTAGGGAAACCCTAAGGCCTCTCATGAAAATGTGAAGTGTATTCTGAAAAATTTGGCCTCCTTAAACCCTACTTTAAGCAAGTATTTATACTTGCTCCCTTTAGGGTTAGAAAATGCACAAAATTACAACTATTCCACTTTTAAGGTGGCCGGTCCTAAAATGACAATTACAATCAAAATGAAAGTGTCTCTAAAGAAAATACAACATAAAAATAGTCCAAATAAAAAAATTTCAAAATAAAAGAAAATAGTCTTCATCATGTGAGCTCTTCCATAGGATTCATCGGCCCAACTCATCGCCGTTCAGGTCGGTCCATAGATAACCCACAAGCTGAGTTTGAGTGAGTTTGTCCATTGCCCTAAAAAAATATGATAAGTGTGCTTGTCAGAATATATAATACATGAATAAGATAAAAGAGGTTAGTAAACGAATAATTCCAAGGTTGATTTGCTCAAAAGGGGCCCTCATCGCCAGATTTGAAATCCTTTAGTTCTTGCCCTAATGATAGGTCTTATTGGATTTTGATTCCTATCATCTCCTCGGGCCTCAAAAAGATTTGTCCTCAAATTTGGCAGATCAAATGTAATAGAGACTTTGTTTTCTCTTAGCAATCTATCTGAAGAAGTATCTCTACAAAATCCTAATATCTGGAATACTACAAGTGGTGATTGTTTTCTCTCATCCATTATCTAGGATGTATCTCATCTATAACACAAATAATGCTCCATTATCCACTAAAGTCGCCCCTGTATCAACCTGTTCCACTGAAACCATTTCCTCCTTTTCCAACTCATCTATTTGTCGCTGATCCTCATGATCTTCTAATGGTTACCCAACTGCTCATTACCTTCTGAAACCGTTGAAGGTGAACACAACTGTCTCTGAATAGTCTAGCTCTCTGATGATAAACTCATCTGACTCTGACCCTCAGAATCCTCTAATGGTTTCCCTCAACTACTCATGAGCCTCTAGTATCTCTGAAAGTGAACATAACTTTCCTTGAACAGTTTGGTCCTCTGGTAGTTTGCTCATCTGACTATGATCATCAGGATCCTCTAAAGGTTGGCACATTTGTGTCTGACAAATTTTGTGCTCTAAGGGTTGGTTTAACTGCTCATGACCCACTGATGGTCTATTGATTTGTTGCTGAACCCTTTGAACCTTTGAAGGCGACATTAGATTCATAATAATTCGTTTTCTCTCCTTCAGAAATACTTAAGTATTCCTAAAGCCATCATGTAAGCCCCTCATATCATATAACCAAGGCCTGCCAAGCAATACATAGGATGTACACATAGGTAGAATATCACACTCAATCTCATCAAAGTATTTATCCCCTAACACTGAATGGTACCCTAGCTCTTTGGGTCACATGCAAACTCCCTTGATCACTAAGCCAATGCAATGTATATGGTTTAGGATGTGGAGTAGTAGCAAGTTTTAGTTTCGACACTAACGATGCTGCTACCACATTGGTACAACTACCACCATCAACTATAAGGACACATAAATTTCTTTGTATCCTACAAGAAGTATGGAACAAGTTTTCCCTTTGTTCGTCATCCTTAGTAGTAAATGTAGTCAATGTCTAGCGCAATACATTTGCATAATAAAACATTTCACTAGACATGATTGTGCTCAAATCCAACAATACAATAATTATCTTCACACTTCCAAGGTTCAAGTACACAACCAAGCCACAAATGAAGTACACTCAACTACTTCAAGTAGATAGAATTTAAAATTTAACAACAAGTGTTTAAGTAACTAGTTTAATTACTTTCACTCTTTAATGACTTGTTTGAATTTCAAATTCTACTACTCACTTTCCTTTTTCTTGCCTGACTTCTCACCACTTAAATACACAATTGGCAGCAATTAAACACATACATAACACACCATTCACCACCACACAACTTCCCTTTTAGCTCATAGTTCCACAATTATTCATGCCACCAACAACAAGTATCTATACAACACACACAAGAACCAACGCCAATTACACACACTCTTCACTAAAGGTACAAAAACACAACACTACATACACTTGTTTTGAAATTTCAAATTGACTTTCTTAATGTACACTTCAATTCTGATTTCAAATATGAAAAATGACAATTGTGATTTCCTCCAATTTTCGAAAATGCATACACTATACAATTCCACTTCACAATTGAAACACTACTCTTCCCTTTTACGGTTTTCTATTCATGCACTACACACACTTTAGCTTCAATGTGCAGCACCTTTATCCACACAACTTCCACAAATTCACACTGCCCACACACACTTACACACACAATACGTCACACCGCCACTGATGTGCTCAAAACCAAGTTCAAACACAATCAAATGACTCAAAGAAAACAATCCTCAAGTCACAATCAAATCGGTCCAATCAACTAGAAATTGCGTGACCCTAACGGAAATTTGATGAAATCCAAAGGTTCAAAGATGCAATCAACTTTCACTAGTGATCAATTTCACTAAACAACAATAAGACCAAGTGAATTTCACGTGAAATGGATAAATAAGAAAAACACAAAACCATGATATATCCTTCTTCTAACAATTCCAATTCACGCCAATCACTAAAATGATATTGAATTCAATAACTAAAAGAATAATCAATCTTAACAAGGCAATTGTTCATGAATTACACTCACAATAGTTCTAAGAAAGATTCAAATACCACCTAGATATGACTCACTAGAGAAGAAATGAAAAACAACAAAGATGAAATCGATATGACTCACAATTCCCCTTTGTCACACTCGCCACAATTCCAATTCTTGGGTTGAAATTGATAAGAGGTTTTGAACTAAGGATGAACCCTAATTCCACACATGAAAGTGCTATGTTTGATCTACAAAATATGGCCTCCTCAAACCCTACTATAAGCAAGTATTTATACTTGCTACTTCTAGGGTTAGAAAATGGTCAAAATTACAAGTTTGCTACTTTTAAGATGACTAGTTTTAAATGAAAATTACAATCAAAATAAAAGTGTTTCGAAATGATTACAACATAAATAGTCCATGCAAATGAAAATATATAAAAAAAAATTGGTCTTCAAGATGCTAATCTTCTATAGGATTCGTCGGCCCAACTCATCGTCAGTTCAGGTCGGTCCATGGATAACCCACGAGCTGAGTCTGAGGGGGTTTGTCCATTGCCCTATAAAATATGATAAGTGTGCCTGTTGGAAAACAGAATACAAGAATAATAGAAAAGAGTTTAATTTATAAATAATTTCCAAGGTCGATCTGCTCAAAATGGGCCCTCATCGCCAAAATTCAAATTCCTTTAGTTCTTGCCCTAATGATAGGTCTTGTCGGATTTTTATTCTTATCATCTCCTCGGGCCACAAAAAGATTTGTCCTCAAATCTGGTAGATCAAATGCAGTAGAGACTTTGTTTCCTCCTAGCAAGCCACCTGAAGAAATATCA